>PVLA01003916.1:0-194008 GCA_004027455.1 Hydrochoerus hydrochaeris
ACCTTCTCTATCTCTTTTAATCATTTTAGGTTTGAAGTTCACATTGTCTGCAAATAGAATAGCTACCCCTGCTTTTTTCTGGGTTCCTGTTGCATGGAATACTGTTTTCCATCCTTTGACTTTTAATCTATGAGTTTCCTTTTGGGTCAGATGTGTTTCTTGTATACAGCATATTGTGGGGTCCTGTTTCTTGATCCATCCTGTCAATCTATTTCTTTTTATAGGTGAATTGAGGCTGTTTATATTTATGGATATCACTGATATGTACTGGCTCAACTTTGCCATGTTATGTTCCAGTTGTTTCTGCTTTTCCTCTTATTTAATTGCTTATCCTACCTGGACCTTTCTTTCTGTTTTTGTTTGGGGATTGTGATCATTTTTATCTCTGTCTAGTATGTCCTTCAGTACTCTTTCTAGGGTTGGTTTGGTGGACATGAATTTCCTCAGTTGCTCTTTGTCATGAAAGTATCTTTTTTCTCCATTATATTTGAATGAAAATGTTGCTGATTACATCAGTCTGGGTTGAAATCTGTTCTCCTTTAGGGCTTGAAATATCTCACACCAAGCTCTTCTTGACTTGAGGGTTTGTGCTGAAAAGTCTGTCATGATTCTAATGGGCTCTCCCTGATAGGTGAGTTGTGTTTTTTCTCTGACAGCTTTTAATATTCTGTTTTTATGCTGTATGTCTGACATCTTAATCATTATGTGTCTGGGTGTGGATTTATGTTGATTGTGACTGTTTGGTGTTCTATATGCCTCACTTATCTGCGTATCAGATTCTTTCCCCATGTTTGGGAAATTTTCTGCTATTATTTCTGTAAATACTTTATGTATGTCATTTGCCTGGACTCCTGTATCTTTGCTAATGCCCATTTTTCTTATATTGTTGCTCTTGGCATCATCATGAAACTTCTGGATTGTCATTTCATGCTGCTTTGTGATTTTTAAAAGTTCTATCCTTTCCTGATCAGTAACTATGATCCTGTCCTCAAGGTCTGAAATCCTATCCTCAGCTTCCTTTAGGTGGTGTTGCACACTTTCAATAGAATTTTTTGTTTCTTGGATGTCTCTTTGAGTTTGTTTCATGAATTCTGCTTGTTTTCTATATTGTTCACTCAACTTTTCAGTCAGTTTCCCATGCTCATGTACTTTTTGCTCCAGTTTTTCTTTAGCTGCATTCAACAACTCCTTTACTAAAGTTGTTATTTCTATCTTTACATGGGAGAGTACTTCTAATTTGATTTCCTCTATAGCCTGATGCAGTTTTTTTTATTTTACTTACTATCTTTTCAGAGATTCCTGGTGTGTTACTTTTGGGGTCCTCTATTTCAATGTCTCCTATATTTGCTTCTGGTGAACTATATGTTTGAGACTGCATTTTGGTTTTTCATTTTGTCATTTTCACTCTGCCTGTTGTTTCTACGTGTAGGAGGGGATCACACACTCTTTTCAGACACACCAAAGTCTTACAGTTAGTTGGAGGGAGTTTTACTAGTGGCCCTATTTATCCTTTGTACACCTATTTTAGGGGTATACTCAGCACATTGATACAATCATTCCGGTATAGTCCAAAGTTCACCAGCTGGGAGCAAAGTTCCAAATTTTCTTACACTAACTGGATCCCGCTGAGATCTTCCGATCTTCCAGGTGGTTGTGTGGGCCCATCTGTAGCAGTCCAGGGCAGTTTTCAGTCTTGGGCATGCCTCCTCTATGTTCCCGGTGGCAGGGCAGGCCCACAGGAGAGGTTCAGGGCAGTCTACCCCTGAGGTGGGCTTGCGCTTAGTTCCAAGTGGCAGGGCGGGCCCATGGTGGAGGTTCTGGGCAGCTTAACCCTGATGCAGGCTTCTGCTAAGTTCCCAGAGGCAGGGCAGGCCCCAACTCTATTCTTATTTTAGGAGCAAACTCACCTCACTGATGGAAGCCTGCTGAGTTCTTTTTACTGAGTCTCCCCTTGATACCACATGGTTAATCCACTGCAGTCCAAGGTTCTGGGGGGAGGTGTGGGAGCCGAAGATCAACAGCAATACTAGGTCCAGGAGGTGTGTGTGTGGGTTCTTGATGGCAGTTGTGGGACTGCGGGGGCGCGTGTCACGGGTTGGAGTTCCTAGGTCCTGAGGTGGGTGGCCAGGACTATGGGACATGGGAGGTGTCTAGCTCTGGCCTGGCCCTGTGCGCACTGCTGGCTGGGTCCGCAAGATCATCTGTGGGGATGGTGGGACGAAATCAATTTTGATTATATATTTTATTTAGTTAAATATATCTAAATGATAGGACATTTTACATTTATCCTATACTATGGCTATCCAATTAGATAAGTACTTTTTATTTATAGCACATCTCAATTTAGAATATTTTTATAGTGTCAGTATCCACATAACAGTAGTGGGTATTGTAATGGTTATAATCTTAGGATACACATGAATAGGTAGATGCTTTGACAATCCAGTCATTTCTTTCTTCCTTCCTCATCAGTAGTGAAAATGAAAAATAAATTTTAACTATTGCTATGTCTACTTTCTATTTCCTTATTAGTACTTCTCATACACTGAATAATAGCCCTGGAAGCTATCAACAGATATATTCCCATAATCTGAAAATATGTCACCTTAAATGGCTAACAATTTATAGAACATTTTGTTTTTTAATTTAAAACAATTTTTTTGGAGTAGTTACCAAGAATCAAACTCAGGACCTCATGCTTGCCAAGCAGGTGCTGTGCCACTGAGCTAAATTCCCAACCCCTAAGGAACACTTTAGATTTTAGATTTATTAAAGTCTTGTGAAGGGGCAATTGTTCTGGATTATCCTGGTGGACCCAAAGGCACATGGAAAAGGGAGGGAGAAGTCTCAGTTGGTAGTTGGAGAAGTGGCAAAGGCAGTGAAAAGTTGGGGTGGCTTGAAGAAAGGGGCATGTGTGTAAGGGATACATTGAACCTCTTAAATTTAGAAAGGAAAGGAAACATTCTTACTTGAGAGCCTCAAAAAGGGATCAGTCTTGTCAACACCTTGACTTTTGCCCATTGAATGTGATTTTGGACTCTTGGCCTCTGAAACTATAAGATAATAAATCTATGTTGTTTTAAGCAATCAAGTTTAGGGATGACTTGTTGCAGCAGCAACAGGAAACTGATTTACTACTTTAGCAGGTGAAATATTTTAGTTTTATGTATCAGTTTTTTGTTACTGTTAAATAATGCATGTTTTCTGCAAGTGTATATTTCTATCAATTCTGAATCAAGATTTACATCAGTCACTGAGGTACTCATTTTTAATTTTGAAATTTTATCTTTTAAATGGATTTTCATGTGAAAAATCATTGTTTGAAATATCATAGAGAGACAATTGCCAAACATGTCAGGGAACTCTGGAATCTGTATATTTATGTCTGAAGTTCTAAGAACACTCTCCTTAGTGTTATAGTTTGTTTTCAGTTTAATAAATTCTTCCTGAAATTAAACTAGTCTTATGGAATTGGTAATAATTCAGATGCATTCTGAGGTTTTCTTTAAAAGAAGTGACAAAAACTTAACATATAACTTGGAATTACATGAGTAATTCTGAAATGATGAATTACCTTCCACCAAGCAGCTTTGTAATTCTTTCATATCTTTGATTCTATTGAATTCATACCACAGTCCACAATAATAAATTGTGTTTTCCTCTTACCATGTGCTCAATCTAGTTTTAGACATTGTGTTTTATTAAATAAATTCTGTGACTGCAGTTTTTGGTCCAGTTTGGGCTAATTGGTGTAGCTTAGTAATATAGGGCTTGCTTAGCTTGAATGAGGCCCTGTGGTCAATTCCTGGCACTGAAATAAAAGTATAATGTATCATTTCATACCTCACTGGTGGAAAACCAAGTGTATCTGTTAATCTTTTAAGAAAGAAGCTCTTGGCTCCCAGGATCTGTTTCTCTGATATTAGCGCCTTATAGATATACATTCTGCTTCATCATCATTACCTAAATATCCCTGTAGATGTAACAGTATGAAAAAGTACATGTCAGCCACTGTCACTTCACTATGTTATTTAACGAAACTGACTTAGAGCATAAGTTCAGAGCAATAATCAGAGGATGTTTTCTGCCAGTGGAAGCTATACTTAATAAATTCCCTTTTGATTTGGGTGAAACCAATGAAATCTTTTCCTTTTGTACAGTTATAGTTGGTGATTAGAGTTTTTTTTTTTTGTATGTGTTTAAGCTATTTAACATTTGTTTAATGATAACTTAGGCCCTTGGTTGTTTCCACCATTACTAACTGGGTATTAGCCAGTTTTGTTGATGTTTTTGTTAAAAGCCTCAAATTGAGTGTGTCTTGACACCTAGCAGGACTGAATTTGATGTCTTGGCTAAGCCTTTTATCTTTTCAACACCAGTCCTCAAATTTTACTGCACATTGAATTACCTGGGAAATTTCCAAATTGATGACCCCCAGAGATTCTCATTTAACTAATGTGGGGTGTGGCCTGGGCACCGAGGTTTCAAACACTCACAAAGATTGTGATGTGCAACAAAGTTTGAGAACTGCCGCTCACACAACAATTCAAAATCTTATCTAAAACTCCAGGGAGCTTCTTAAAAACAGATTCCCAGGCCTCACACTCAAGCATTTAGATACAGTGGGGTGGGGCAGGATTCAGAAATCTGCGTTTTGAAGCAGCACCCCAGGTGACTGATACAGAAGTCCCATGGGTCACAACTTAACCAGAAAATCAGGTGTATCTTCTCTACATAGAGTCCATAGTTGGACAGATCCACTAGTATTCTCTTGATACTTTTAAAATGAAATAGCACTGAAGTTCCCCAAATCAGGGCTAATCCAGAGTGAAATTATGCTTGTAGCAACTTTCTTGTCTGTCATCTTACTAATAGCTATCACTGTGCTTCATGTGTTTGTTCTACAAGCTCCTTGGGAACCTTTTCTTGATAGGGATCTAAAAAATAGATAAAATTAAAGTTAAACAAACATTGCTGTAAGATTTTAACAGTATTAAAGATATAAAATTTCCAATATATTGGAAATTTATATATATGGAATACATAAAGTATATATTTATATATATAAATATATATAATATATATATATCAGATCTTGATTGATTTACAGCTTGTTTCTAAAATTTAAGAATATATATTTAGTTATGCTTTGAATTATATTTTCATTTTTTTAAAAAAACAAATCTTCCCTCAAAAACCCCCAATATTTGCATGTTGTTGCTTGTTCACATATACATACTTTTTTTTATTCTATGAAGAACTGTTGAAAGTATAAATGCTGTCTAATAAATAACATATATGGTATGCAGACTTCTCCAATTCAGATATAGATAGAAATGGTTGTATTAACTTTACACTTGTTCAAAGGATTTTAAAACTAAAATTTCTGTTTTTGTATATAATAAAGAAAAACAATTATTTTTTCCTTAGTGTACACCACAGGAACCTATGTTCAACGATTTGCCAAACATTGGGCAGGATAAAGGGGTAGATGGATGGATGGATGGACAAGTGTGAGGGCAAGATGTTAACAAATTTTATTAAGTGTATATAACATGTTACACATGAAGCAATGCTGAGAATAAACAGTGGCATATCATTTTGATGAACTAGTAAGACTCTTGGTCTAGTATTTGATATAACAGTAGAAAGATATTACCTAATAGTAAAAACCTTTAGAAGTGTGTAAAGTGTGATGAGTTTACTGTATTCCATAGGCATTAGCTATATTTTCTATACCATGTTTTTATAAATTTAATGCTGTTTGCAATGCTATCAAAATTCACTTCACTTATACTTACAGAGTACCAAAAATAAATGCATGATAACAACATTTCAAGCAAGCAATGAATTACTTTATATATATTGCAAAATTACAAAATGTACTTTCATTAAACTGATGGGGTTGACCAGTTGTTGAGTTTAGTGTGACTAAACCAGAATTAAAATTGTACTAAAAAGAATATAAAAGAACATAGAAAGGTTTAGAAAAGAATCTTAAGGTTTCATGACTATGCGATATATTTAACAGAATTTGAGGCAATGAGGATATGGACTAATCATCAACTTAGTGGTCAGAAGATTCTCTAGGAGTCTTGATAGCCGTTCATCCTGATCCTTTGACTTGAAGGGAAACAGCTGTTGGAAGATATTACTGGAGTCATAGATATGAATGCTTATATCAGATCTTGGTCACATACTATTCCCAGAGTTTACTTATTGGTTCTTTAAATCATAGACACTCCTATAGATGTATTATGAACTATGGAATTTCAAAAAGGAGAAAATGGAAAAGTTAGTTGAGCTGTAAATTGAAAAATATTGTCTGCAGAATGATTAGATTTGTAAGTAGTTCTGTGGTGAAGGATGTTAAGCCAGAGCTGTATTTTATTAGCATATGTGACAATATCAACTTGCACAAGTTTTTGAAATGTATAAGGGATATATAGAAAATAGAGACAAATGTCTTCTCTTCATATAGTGACTAATGGAGTGAAGCCTGAGACTTTCCACATATTTAACAAAAGAAAAGCATGTTAGGAAAAAATGGCAAATATAAAATTTAGTAAGTCAAAGTTTACTAGTCCATTCCTTATTGATAACCACTGCCAAATGTTTAGTGAATGTTTTAGAAAAAAAATCATATTAACACAACTCTTTCTTAAATTTCTTCCAGGGAGTGCTCTCTCTCTCTCTCTCACTCTCACTCTCTCTCTCTCTCTCCTATGTTATTATACCATTGAGACAAAATTATAACACATATATTATAATTTTCTCTTAATACCATAATTAGTCATAATGTTATGGGTGAAATACAACTGTAGGCTTCAGTTAACTCATAGTACAGACATTCCCTGCATGAGAATTTTCAAAAAGTATTTGTCTGTCTTTTTAGGTATATAGATAAATTTTGCATTGCTTGGTACCAGTCAGCTCCCTTCCCTATGTCTACAAGTCTCCACCATGCTTTATAGGGTTTCACAGTGCAGGTGTTGTAGGTTGGGGAAGCTACTCAGAACTGACTTTGCTGTCTGGAGCAGGTGCTTTTGGCCCTCATCACTGTGGTTCTCAACTCTCTAAAATCCACTAGCTGCACTACCCTATATGGTGATAAGAAGTCCTCATTGGGTGGTTAGCATGCTACTAATAAATAAGTGGTTTGAATGATTTCTCGAGGAAAATGTGCTCCACTAAATTATCAGTAGCTTCTCTTACCCCTTAATAGTTTGGATAAGTCTTAGCCGAATTCATACACTTAAACTTAAAAAAAATAGCATTGTGGAGATTTATATGTAATTTGGCAAAAGCTATAGTAAAGTAAAAGATAAGTTATTACTAATGTGTGTTTTTTTTATTAATAAGATTCTGAATTAGCCATAGAAAAGGTCAGAGTGGCAGCCCATCCTCTTGCAGAAGATGTACCTGTGCTTCACCTGTGCTATCACTGGATGGCACTGTGTGCTCATGGGCTGCACTAGCAATAGGCTCTCTGGGAGTTAAAACTTTGTGCTGGCACATCTCTGGAGAAGGCTTTGTAGCAGTGATCTTTTCTAATGATTATAATTGCACTTGTAACCTGTTGCCAAGCACGTATTAAGATTTATATCGTCTTTATTAGTGGGAGAATATTTAAATCCGAATGTAGTTTTCATGAGGTAAAATTGCAAGAATGTGTGTGTTTAATTAATTTCAAGCTTATTATTAAATTAATTTCTTGCCATTTGATAACTTTCTTGTATAGGCTGCTACAGTAATGGTTAGGAGATTGGGCTCTGGAGCCAAACTATCTGGTTAACTTAGTATTCTTCAAAGTAGTTGTGATCCTGGGGCCCGTCATGAAATGGCTCTATGCTTTAGCTTCCTCATAAAGTTTCAGTTTCCTCCTATAATGATAATACTGTTGGCCTTCTAGGATGATGAAAATTAAAATGGGTTAATATATTTAAAGTGCTTAAGGCAGTGCCCATTACACAGTAAGTTCTAAACATAATTTAGCCTTTATTGTTGTTATTAGGATCACCCAGACCTTCTTCCTCTCTTTTGTTTTTGCCTTTAACCTGTCTTCTAAACTTTTTTTGTATTGTTTCATTTCTTAACCTTGCCTGTCCTGCTATAAGAATATAATAGTTGCAGTGAAGACATTGTTTACCATTAGGCTTTACTTTAAATGATGTCTTGCAATTATTTAGAATGTAGACATTACAAAATGAGGATCTTACTTTGCTACTGATTTTTTTTAAAGTCAAAGGAAAGTGCTTCATACAAAATTACCTGACATACTGCTTATTGTAAGGATCTGTGTGAAGTCCAGATTCTGGCTGTTATTTAAGTAGGCAGAGAAGACATCTTGAAAGGTTAACAAAATACATATTTGCTGGCCAGCTGCAGGTAGAAACCTGAGAGAAAAAGTACTCCGGTTTACTTTAACCTCTGATACCAAAAGAATCTTGAGGTAATTGAGACCCAGGCCTTTAGTATTAAATTGATTAAAATCGATCAATCACTTAAACAAAGCTTGACCAAAATTTGTATAGTTAGTACATGTCACTGAATATAGATAGAGGTCTTCTGTTCTTCTGGCTTGTTTTGTTTTGGTTTTGTCGACAAACTCTTGTTGGTATTAGCTGGGCCATTTTCTGAGCTTTCCCATTTACTCTCAAGCATACCCTATGTACCTGGAAGGATGCTGAAAATCGGAAGCCAAATTATTTTTTAAAAGAATTTATAACAATGGTATTTGGATTCTACTCCGACCCAAATGTATATTAACAATATAAAAGTGCACATGATGGTTAATTGTATCTCTCATTTTAAAATGTGGGCCTTTTCTCTCATATTACCTCAAAACATGTCTTTCCTTCTGTTACTACTTACCATCACTTCCTTCCCTCTGTCTATCCCTTTTCCTTTTCCCTCATCCTTCTGTTCCTCCCCTTCCCTTTTTAATCTCTTCATTTTCTTGCTACAGAAAAATTGACCTTATAATGTGGAGCTAGGGTAGAATTCTGAGCATCTTGGTAAAAAGATAAGATTACCATACAACAATAGGCCTGAGATTGAAAACGGGTTTAACGAGAGGTAAAATACGGAATGAGGACTTTAAAAAATATTTTTGTTTTGTTTTTGTCTTTTTGAGACAGTGTTTCACTATGCAGTTCAGGCTGGCCTTAAGCTCACTTCGTAGTCCCGACTGGTCTCAAACTTGTAATGATCTTTTTGTCTCAGCCTCCCGCGTGCTGGGATTACAGGTATCCAGCACCACGCCTGGCTCAAGGGAATACAGATTTTTAAGACTGGTACATTGGGGTAGAGACTCCTGATATGTGCTAATATTGTCCATTCTTTAAGGTAGAAGTAACGAATTGTAAGACAATGAGCAGAAATAAAAAGTCTGTTATGAGAACTGCCTTTGGAAATCCCACTGGTTTTTGTTCTTTCCAAAAATTTCCCCCTGCATTTATTCCTGAGACCTTGGAAGTGGCTTCTAGAAAATGTTTTTTTATTGTAGTGGGCAAGCTTATGATGTTCATGCCTCAAGGAAAAGGAATGATAAATGAAAGCATTATTGTCTTTGGAAACACAGACCTATGTATTAGGGTAGGATAAGCAATAGTCATCTGTGTATGAACCCACTTGATGTAACATGAAAGGGAATTTTCCTGACCAGATCATATCTGGTTTCATGTTCAGACATTCTTTATTGATAGAGTAATTTAATCAGAGGTTTCTTTTGTGAAGGAATTTTTTTTTTCTGCCCAGGTTTTTAAGGTTTCCATCAAATAACCATATAAGGCTTTTAGACAAACCCAAGAACCTTTATAATTTTAAGAAACAATGATGACTTTCCCTTAGAAAGAACTCCCAGTTTTCATATTTTTTTGAGTATATAATTAAATAATATACTCATCTTTTTAAAGAATCCATTTTTACTGACTTATGAGATGAAAGTATACTACAATGTTCTTCTGTGCTTAAATAGCACAATGGTTAGAAAAGGGACAAAAATGAATCTAAAGATGGTATTTCAAACTTAACAGTAGTGTTGAATTTGAGCTTTGCCTATCTTTGCTTTTAATTTTTAAGGAAGCAGGATGACTTTTTAATTCTTGCACTTTTGTTATCTTTTTTTTATTTAAAGAAAAAAGTTTGAAACAGAAAGAGGGTAGAAATAATACAAAATCTCAAAAACAAAACAAAACAAAACAAAAATAGTAACCAGTAAGAAATCACTAGTTGATAATTACATATTTTCCTCTTAGAAGTAGTTGTTCAAGTTACAAAAGTAAAGCCTACAAAGTGCACATCTAAACAGTGAGATTGCAATTAGTTTTGTTCATCCATCCAACAAAAACTTTAGCAACAGGGTTATCAATCCCTCACATTCAAACATACATGCAGTTTTATCCTTTAGAATACTTTCTTTTCCTCTCTTTTTTTTCTTTACAATAACTATAATCCATTCTCGTAAACTACTTAGAAGTTCTACATATGCATAAGTCTCTTCATGTATACCTAACCTTTCTGTATTAGAGGGAAAAACAAATTAAAATAAGTCAACAATACAAATTCCTAGAGAAACATTTTCCTAATGGAAAGGACATATAAAACCACAATACTAGGTGATCTACGGTAGTTACTATGTTGTGTCTTGTTGTTTTCAATAAATTTGTCTATATTGTCAAGCATACTATAATTAAAATTAGCATTGCATTACACTATTAATAAAATCTAAACATTGGAGACATTATAGGCCTTCAAAGGCAGTTAATAATCAAATCAGAATGGGTATCCTATTGAATCTTGTCATCTTCAGAGTAGCCTCTACTCTCAGACTTGATACTCTCAAGCATACCAGATTCATATAAAATCAGTCCAGATAAAACAGTGATATAACCAATCTTCTCTGTTTTATCTCTGTTATGCTATTTTTCTGTCATTGTTGTTTGTTTACTTTTCTCCTTCATTCCACTGCCTGCCCCTTTCTTTGAGGGCTTTCTGCCATTGTTCCTGGAACCCTGGTGGTTTTCTTCTCTCTCTCTAGAATGTCCTTCAGTATTCTTTGCAAGGTTGGATTGGTAGTCACAAACTCCCCCATTTCCTCTTTGTCGTGGAAATATCTTGTCTCTCCATTAATTTTGAGAGACAGTTTTGCAGGGTACATCATTCTGGGTTGGGAGGTTATTTTCTTTCAGGGCTTAGAATATTTTGCTCCAAGCTCTTCTTGATTTGATGGTTTGGATTGAGAAGTCCGCTGTGATTTTGATGAGTTTTCCTTTATAGGTAATCTGTTTCTTTTCTCTGACTGCTTTTAATGTTCTGTTCTTGTGATGGATTTCTGGGATCCTGATTATTAATTATATGTCTGGATGTAGATCTGTTTTGATTATAGCTGACTGGAGTTCTATATGCCTCATTTATCTGAACTTCACTTCCATTACCTGTGTTTGGGAAGTTTTCCTTAATTATTTCTGTGAATAGACTTTTTATTTCATTTGTATTTGTCACTGCATCTTCATTTACATATTTTATTCTTAGGTTATAAATCCTCTTGTCATCTTCTAGCCTGTGTATCGTTGCTTCCTGGTTCCTTGTTATTTTTAAGAGATCCTTCCTTTTGTGATCATATGTTGCAAATCTATCTTCAAGTTTTGAAAGTTTGTCTTTAGTTTCTGTTAAAAGGTTTTGCCAGCTTTCAATGGAGTTTTTAATTTCTTGATATTCTCTTTGGATCTGTTTCATATATTCTAGGTTTTGTTTATATTCTTCATCAAAGACTTCTCTCCTTTCTCTGGGTTCCTCTATTGTTTCATTTGTGTCTACTTGAGGATTACCCAGGACTTCTTTTATTAATCTTCTTATATCTTGCTTCGCCTGAGTTAGAATTTCAGATTTAAATTTTCGATGAGGTCACAGAGGTATTTCTTTATTTCCGATGAGGCTGTCTCTGACATTACAGGTTTGCTGCTCTCAACTTCCTCTGCATTTACCTCTGCTGGACTCACTTTCCCTGGTTCCACATTTAGAGACCTTTTGCTGTTTCTCTGTCTGGTCATGTTTCCGGCTCCCTTCAGACTGGTGGGTGGTGGAGGTCTCCAGGCCTTTCTAATAGCTTATAGTTTTTTTTTTTTTGCAGTGCACTTGCTAGGCTTTTTCTGCAGCACACTTGCTAGGCTTGTTATTTTCTAAGAGATTGTTTTGGGTAGAGTATGATTGTAAACCAAGCACTGCAAAATCAAATGCTTAAATATGCAAGGCAGCTAATTAAAATGAACGAGCTGAGCCAGATGAAAAATAATAGGGAAAAGCATCAATATAGATTGATGCAATCTATATTAGATGGATAAATCAAATCCTATCCCATCTGAGGAGACTGATCCTGTTACAGTGGTGTGCTGATAAAATGTTTAAGAACTCATTTTATTAAAGTAAACAAACAGATGAACAGCAGCCTCTACAATGATTGTCACTAAACATGTTTGGAAGGACTGTCATAACTGGCTCTCCTGAGTTAGTGCAAACTGGCTCCAGAATACCACTAGCTCAGGTTTGCAACTTCTTAACAAGAAAGCCAAATTCTTGTATAAAAATCATTTAAAAAATATTACGTAGGCAAGTAGGATGTTAATAGTATGTGTGAGCTGCCAGTTTGCACCTTCTGGAGGTAAACTGATATTTGTCTTAGAAATCAATTTTTATTTATAGTCAAATTTCACACATGTTCTCCATGATTTCCACTAGTGTTTTCTAAATCAACAGTGCTATAATGTTTGTGTAATATCTCAAAAAGGTAAAGACCAGCAGTTCAGAAACCATTTTTTGATAAAAATAAGCACTATACTTGTATAGTTGACTAACATGTTTTGTCAGTAGTGGGAGTTGTTTTCCCTTTATGGATTGTTTGTATCACAAAAAGGTAGAAAGCATCAACCAAATTCAGTGAAATTGCTAAGTTGTTACATAATTAACCCGAAATAATCTGTTATTGTTTGTATCACAAAAAGGTGAAAGCATTAACCAAATTCAGTGAAATTGCTAAGTTGTTACATAATTAACCCGAAATAATCTGTTATTGTTTGTATCACAAAAAGGTAGAAAGCATCAACCAAATTCAGTGAAATTGCTAAGTTGTTACATAATTAACCCGAAATAATCTGTTTTTGTCTGTATTCTCTTAGAATGCATACACACACACACACACACACATTTAAAAATTCAAGTTTATTGGCACAGTTTAAGTACACAGAATGACCACATTTATTACAGGGAATTTGTGTCTGCACCGATTTATCTTGTTCCCCCCCCATTCCTATGACCTCTTTTCAAGCCCCCTTTCCCTCCCATTCACTAAGCTCAGTTTTTATTTTATCCTTCTTTTTTCATCTTTTCTTTTTCTTTCTTCTTTTCCCCTCCCTTTTCTTATTTCCATTTTCCTTTTGAACAGTTTCTTATAATTTTACATTATCCTTACTTTTGTGTGTTTTCAAGTCACTCACACAGACAAGGCTGTGAGGAAATCGGTGATGTTTTGTGAACTTCACTCAGGAACTTTGCACTTCATGGGAGGGTGGTGAAAAGGCTGAGCTGGGACTTGGGTCCTAGGCCTCTTGACTCAGGGTCTGCATTTCTTTCCACCAGACTGCTGAGAATGTCAAAAAGATTCCAAGTCTACATCCTTTTCCACACTGTCTAGCCTTCCAACTGTGGTTATGGAGTAAGTGGAGAATATGGCTTAGACAACAGTCATTGTCTGATGAATATGAGAGTTGGCACAACAAAGCAGAAAGGCTCCTTCAGCGTTTTATCATATTACAGTCTGCTAGCATGTAAAAACATTTTCGTGGGTATGTTAAAATGCAGATCATATGCAAATGTGCTGAATTAGGGACATATGAGAATATGGATATGTGACGTAGTGTATCATCAGAGGTCGCTTATGTTGGTGTACCTTTGAGGTCCTTTAGAGGTGATGTTGGAAAGTCCAAACTTGTCTACAATTGCAGGTTAGATCATAAAAGCTATCCAGCTTCTGTAGCATGGTCTATCATGGACATATTCTTACTGTGATGTAAGTTAGTGATTTCTGAAATAGGTTTCCTTGGTTTTATTCTCTGGTGAAGTATATTAGTAAGAACAGAGGAGAGAATGGCCAGATGTTTGTATCTGTAGTGAAATATCCTCAAATGTTTCCTGTTTCTGTGAAGTGTCTCCTAATTTGTAAAGATGGTCATAGAATGACACTTATATTTGTAAAAAGCATTTTGTGTGAATTGGTGGGAAGGGAGGAAGAGAGTTATCTAAGTAAAGTACTTGTCTTGCAAACTCACCTTTGGGATAAGTTCCTTAGGTCTGCTTCCAACCTGGTTGCTTCCCCTGAACTTTCAAGTTACGGGTTTTAGAATGTTTGGCATGTGTCTTCTCAGTAGACTATATTTCATGAGGGCTGAGAATCCATCTTTGATTTTTCCTGTTATATCCCAGCACCTAGCATAATGCCTGAACAAATCAGTCACTCAAAAAACATTTGCTGAATGAAAATAAATAAGCTATAAATGAAAGCTTTAAAAGATGTTCTGTAAACAAAATGAATATATAATAATATAAAATAAAATTTTTCTTTTATGCTATGCTGTTTTTTTTTCTGCCACAGAATTTGTTTTCCTAATTAACCTATCAGTCCTTGGCACTATGTATCTACATTCTTTTCATGAATTTTTTGCTTAAAGTATAATGACATAATACATATTTTACCTGCTGAATCATTTGGCCACTGACATCATGATTTCTTGTTCTTAATCCACACCTGGCTTTGCACCTTTCTTCAAAAACTCCCATGAGGTCAGTTTTAGAAGAATCATCGTTAAAGAACTTAGTCATGTACTATATTCTAGTGAGTTTTGTCTGTTTTTCTGGGAGCTATTCCATAGATGCTCAGGAGAGCCATACAATGCAACATACCAAAGACTGTGCCGACTGTGAGGTGAATCATAAAAATCATCCTCAGATACACCTTTACAAGCCTGGATTTTAGTTATCCATAATGATCAGATGTAGGCAGAGTGTGTAAGTTAATTTAGTTTGTTCTCATGCTGAGGGTTGGTTGTTACATGCAGGGTTTTATATAGTTTTGTTATTTAATGGTTCTAAGAAAGAAGCCTGGATTACAAAATCTTTATTCCATGTACTTGGGAACATGCCTGAAATTCCAGGAAGAGAGATTCATGCCTTTAGCTGTAAGGAAGGTTTTTCTATCTTTAAAGGGTAATATCATGAATCACCTTTACTTGACACCATTTTTGGTGTTTGGTTCTGCACTCCAGATTTTGTTTTATGCCTTTTCTTCTTTCATTGCTGAATTTAATATGATATTTATATTTGAGAGTTCTGCTCCCTTCCTATCAACTCAAATACTTTGCATTATGATATCTATTATAGTTCCTCTACATTTCAAGATCTTAAAGGTTAATTTCCCAGATTCTCAATCTTGTCCTCCACTTGACTATTTGGTATACATTCTACTCTATTCCTCTGAAAATTCTCCTTCTCTGGCCTTCCGACACCACATCTTTCATTGTTCTTCTTATCTTTACAACCTAATCTTTTTTGTTCCCTCCTTGGTTGGCTCTGTGGCTTGTTCTTGTGGTCTGCTTTCTGTGCAATACCCAGCCCAGTCATCCACTCAATGGTTTCATTTTTCTATTAGTTTTCTATTGCTGCACAACAAATAACCAAAAAAAAAAAAAAACCCCACATTTTAAAACAACATAAAGTTATTATCTCATGGTTTCTATGGGTCAGGAGTCCAGAAATGGGCTAGGTCCTATGCTCCGGTCTTCAAGACTGCAAGTCAGTTGTCTGTGGATTGGAGGTCTTACCTGGAGTTCAGTGATCTCCTCCAAGCTCATTCAAGTTATTGGCAGTATACACGTTCTATGGCTATAATGCTCACAAAGGCTGTGTTTTAGTGGGAGAGTGGTTTATAAAGGTTTTTCTAAGTAGATGAGGCTTAGGCTCATTCAAGATAATTTTGTTTTGAGTCCAGGCTGATCTCAAACTCAAACTACTGGGCTCAAGTGATCCTCTCACATCAGCGCCCCAAGTGCTAGGACCATCATGCCTGGTTTATCTCTCTTTTAATGAATTCATAGTCAACCAGTGATCTAATCATGGGAGGTGACATCCCATCACAAGGAAAAATGACATCCTACCCTAATGGGTGGGAATATTGGTGGCCACTTTAGAATCCTGCCTACCACAAATCCTTATGTGGGTAGCCACCAAAGACCTGGAGTTTCATTATCATCTGGAGTGCCAGTGGCTGGATTACAACTACCCATGAGTGTCTCCACTTGGACATTGTTACCACACCTTTAAATCAACTTGTTCTCTCTAAACTCAATATATTTCTTTATTAAAAAAAGCCATTCCCGGAAGTAAATTTGCATTCCTTTTAGGGGATAGCTAAAAACACTGGAGCCCTGATGTGTTTTAAATATGAAGTGTCCCCCAAAGAACTTGAAGGCTTGATCCCTAATGCACTAGTGTTTAGAGATGGGGCTTTTGAAAGATGATTGGATCATGAACATGCTAATAGTAAATCCATTGATGAATTCACGGCTAAATATGCTGCTAGAATTCGGGGCTTGGTTGAATGTTGTTATCAGTGTAACCGGAAGATATTCTTGTTCCCAGTCCCTTCCTCTCTTTCTGATTTCTAGGAGTTGAGAAACTTTCCTCCACCATACTGTTTCTGCCTTCAGCCAACTATGAAATGACTAGAACTGTGAGCCAAAGTAAACCCTTTGTTAAGTCATATGTGTTAGTTTCATCACGGCAACAGAAAGGTGGTCAATAATGCAAGCCCTCTTTGTGAATTCTTTTATGTGTCTCAGGCCCCATTTTATTTGTCTCAGATTTGCTGTTTATTGTCTTCTTAAACTAGTTACACCAATGCAAGCTGGCCTATCTCCTTGCAAGGAAGGTAATCCTAAGGAATACCTAAATGAACTATATTGCATAACTGCATAGTTTCGTATCTCCTCTTCTCCCTTTTTGAAGTTTACAACATGTTATTGAATGGTATTGTACAAATGGTAATGAGTGGTCACTAGAACACAAAGGCAGAGGTAATCTAAACTAGTGAAAATGTGGCAATTAGAAAATTAGAGATAGTTCCCTTACCAGTGTGACTAACAGTGAATGAAGCTCTTTCTAAAATGAATCACAGCTTTATAGAGAAGAAACAACACTTTGGGCTACCTTAAATAATGAAAGAAATCAGTGGTAATCAGCCTTATTCAGCCTCATAACTTTGGAGGTGTGCAGTGTTTTCTCATAGAACCCAGTGGCACTCTACACCTTCCCACATCCCACCTTCTTCCTGGACCAAGTCTTACTTCAGAGAAAGATTGCTGTTTCATTTCTGTACCTAATCCCTGAATTTTTAGCATCATTTTGTACTCACTTTTTAGCTCTAGGAAGTCTCGATTCCTGAAAACTCCCTTGTTCCCTGAGCCATTTTTGCTGCTTTCCTCACTGAATATGGGGCCTCTGGTCCTTACATTGCTTTCTAACTCAGCCTCTACGTTCATTCATCTGGTGTACGGTGGAAGACAGTGGGGACTTGTTCTGTGTGACTGCAGTTGAGAAAGCCAGGTTTTATGGGAAGAAGGGTAAATTTCAGCCTGTTCTGTATTAATCACCTTTCTGCAACTGGGACAAAATATGTGACACCCACAGTTTACAGGAGGAGAGGTTTATTTTGGCTTATATCTTCAGAGGTTTCAGTCTGTGATCAGCTGACTCCAGGGCAGTAACATTATGGTGGAAGGGCCTGACAGAGGAAAGCTTCTCAACTGATGGCATCTGGGAAGCACAGAGGAGAGGATGAGTCAGGTAGGAAGGGGCCAGGTACCAGATACAGTCGCTAAAGTCACACCACCTTGACCCACCTAAAAGTGTGCTTTACCAATCTGTTAGGCATTGCTCAAGCCAAGCAAGTTGACAATCAATATTAGTCATTATACTGTCTTCGCCAATGAATTTTTTTTTTTGGCTATTGTGCTATTCTGTAAGAATTGTACCCAATTTTCTCCCTTTAAAATTAAATTAAAATTTTTTTCAATCTAAAAAAATTCCTTCTTTGTGAAGACTTTTCTTTCATACTGGAAGAAAACTCTGGCTCATTCATTCATTGAATAATTTAAGTAACAGTTACTGGGTGCTTACAGCATGTCTCAGCTAGAGTTCCCGCTCCTGGGGAGAGAGGCCAGACATACACCTTAAATTTCCATTCTAGTGGACAGAGATCTAGAAGAGGAAGTGACCCTTCTGAGCAAATCTGGGAAGATTTCACTGAGGGATGACATTGGTCTATAAACTCTCCACTTGTATTTTCTCATTCTCTTACATCTTGCTTAGGGCTCTTTTTTTTTTCCAATTATTTTTTTCTTTTCTTGAACTTCAATTTTTTCCATCCTTGAAAATAAAATCTGTATTTTTCTTGTTTACCTGCTTGAACCACTGTAGAGTCTCTCTCTTTCTGTTTTTTGGGAAGCTTTTACGGTACTCTGAGGCTTTCATGTACTTTTTATTCATTAACTCCCTTTAATAGGATTTTTCCTTGATGCTTTATTACCCCTGAAACTTTTTACTATGTTTGTGTTAAATCATACATCTTACTGATCATCTAAGATCTCTCGGTGATAAAATCTAATGCGTTGTATCCATTTTTATTTTTCTTCATTGAAAAAGACTTGTGATCTGTCCATTCCTATGACTTTATCCATAATATTTCTTCCCTGTGGAAGGCCCTTTTCCTTGTTTTGGCACTGGCTAAATTCTCACCATCAAAGGATCATCCCTAATGCCCCTCCTCCCCCACAGACAAGATCTCACTATGTAGCTCAGGCTGACTTCAAACTCACAGAAATCCTCCTACCTTAGCCTCCTGAATGCTGGGATTAGAGGCATGTGCCACTGTGCCCAGCTCTTTTTATCCACTTATTAATACCACCTTTTATCGCTACTTGATTTAAAAAACATTCTCATATAGCACAGATTATTTTCTATTTTCAATTACAAATTTTAACCTTCTTATAAGATGAAAAACTCTGGAGTGCTATTAAATATCTGTTCAATGCATAAAAGAAGTAATAAACAAAAGTAACTTTCATTTCATTCTTAGAGCTTTTTAAAACGATTGTCAAAGACATTGTGTTGTTTTATTTTAAAATAGAAATATCTTAACTAAATTATTGGAAATGTAAGACCATATTTGAAGAAGACATTTGAAACTGAAGACATGTCATGGCAGGAATAAATGAGCACACCATGTCATTAGATGTTGCATTCCCACATTTCCACTTACTCATCAAATTTTTTTAGTTGTTTGTAACCACTTTTGGAGTCGTATGATTGACTGGGTCAGTGGTTCATGGTAAGAAATATGTTTGATGTATTATCCTAAATAAGCTTTTGAAATTCTGTCTCTCTATGCTGTCTGCTCTTACCTTCTGGCCTTTGAGATCCAGTTTCTTCATATGTCTGATTTTGATTTAGATGGACTGGCAAAATTATTGTAATTCTGTTTTTCCTTTGAGTTAATGTATTCAAAAATCAATATGATTTGGCTATCACTAGTGACATTCAGAGTGATTGGAAATGTGTGTGTGTGTGTTCCTTTTGTTAAATTGAAAAATTGCTATGAAAAGAAAAATTGGGTAGTGTGGTTTTCCTTTGCTAAATAAATAAAATTAGATATTTTAAAATTATATAGCAACTGCTGGTTTTCATTGTTTACAGGTAGAATGTTTATGGGATAAAGTTTATTTGTAATTACAATGGAATAGAAACCAAACCAAATTTTCAGAAAAGCAGAAATTTTGAATGAGTACCACACTAAGTATTATGTAATAATTAAGGTCATATTTACTTGTGGAAGCTTACCTCATTGAAAGGATGCTCTCTTTAGCAAGTACTTGGTCCAATTAAACTTTTTCAGAATCAGAACCACTCAGAAATTGTAAGAAGTCTGATTCTGTATGTAATTTAGTACAGAACGAATTTCAGAATTCAGACTTGCTGACTCAAGATCCTGGTTTATCCAGTCACTTACCAAGCTATAACCATGCATAGATTATTAAACTGCTTCCTGTGTCACTTTCTTATTTGTAAAATGGAATCATTACAATACATCTCTCATTCAGTTGTTAAGAGAATTAAATGAGACAACTTATGCAAATTATTTATAATAGTGTATCATAAGCACTTAATACGTGTTAGCTTTTGTCAGAGGTAAATATTAGAAACACAAAATGACAGGTATAATGTGACTAGGTGGGAGATGGGATTCTTAATTTTCTTTCCATATAGGATGGCCCCAATGCTTAATTCAACACTGAATGTTTTTTCCTCCTGGAACCTGGTGGGTTCTGAAAGAATCAGTTCACCTTAAGATGTGAGGTGCAGAGTTTGACCTGCAAAATAAATGTATTAGCATATAAAAAGAGATGCCAGGAACTCAAAAATGCTTTCTAATGGGAGAAAATATTTCCCTTCTTGAGGTGTGCTTTCTGTAAATTATGGTCCCTGATTTCGTAAAACATTAACCTCCTAAGATATTTTGGTGGGGGAGGAGTAAATGAAAGAGGTTGAATATTAGAATATGAGAATTAGTGGATTTAGTTAATGATGTGGTTTCTAAGTGAATTTGGAAGACATCAAGTTGTTTTAGAAAACTTCTAGTCTCTAAATATTAAAACAGAAACACTAAATCTGTTGCAAGACAAAGTAGGTAAAAATCTTGAAGACATAGGGGTAGGCAGAGAATTCATGAACAAGAACCAAACTGCACGGGAAATACTTCCCAGAATCAATAACTGGGATCACATCTTATTAAAGAGTTTCTGCATGTCCAAAGAAATCTCCAGCAGAGGGAAAAGAAAACCTACAAACTGGGAAAAAATCTTAGTGAATTGTCCCTCAGACAAAGGACTTCTGTCTAGAACTTATAAAGAATTAAAAAAAATCAGATCCCCGAACTTCAAAGACCCAATCCGAAAATGGGCATCCGAGATAAACACACAATTCTCAGATGAAGAAATACGAATGGCAAATAAATACATGAAAAAATGTTCAGCATCATTGGTCATTAGAGAAATGCAAATTAAAACCACACTGAGATACCATCTCACTCCTGAAAGAATGGCCAGGATCAAGAAAACTACCAACAACAAATGCTGGAGAGGCAGTGGGGAAAAAGGAACTCTTCTGCACTGTTGATGGAGAATAGACTGGTGCAACCACTGTGGAGGTCAATCTGGAGATTCATCAAAAAGCTGGGGTTGGAAGTCCCATTTGACCCAGCTATTCCACTCTTAGGCATATTCCCAGAAGATCTGAAAACATCTTACCACAGTGATATATGTGCACCTGTGTTTATAGCAGCACAATTTGTAATAGCCAGATCTTGGAAACTGAGGAATGGATAAAAAAATTGTGGTACTTTTATACAGTTGAGTACTACTCAGCTATAAAAAATGATCACATTGAGATATTTATAAATAAATGGATGCAACTTGAATCTATACTCATAAGTGAAATAAATCAAACTCACATGTATAAATACCATATAATCTCCCCAGTGTAAGAAATGATGAGTACAGAAGATTTTATGGAAATTATGGTTCAACATTATACTGCTTTGAAGTTTTACGTTTTCATTCATTGTTTGGAATGGTTTTATTCTGCTTTGTTTGATCTTATTATATGTAATGGAATGAATAGTTACTTTGAAGAAAAGACAATATGGCAGCCATTGCTGATTTAATATCATCTTGCTCTGAAGTCCTACCATGTTTTTGTTTTTCTATTACCATTGGTTCTATCATGTTGTATCTTATTGGATTTTAATATGTATGATAGTATAAACAAAATTTTTATGGAAAATGAGATAATATAGCAGCCATTGTTTATCTTCAGTTATTTGGTTCAGAATGCCTTGCAATACTTTCATTCTCTTAAGTGGTTTTATTCTATTTTGTTATGTTTGACATTATTGTGTGTAAAGCTAAGCTCAACTATTTCAAAGATAGCTACTGTTAATATCCAATTGTCTTGTTGTGAAGTGCTATGTTGCTTACATTGTTCTGTTCTTATCTGCTTAGATCTGTCCTCTTTTGTTTTATTCTCTTTAAAATAAAATTTAAAAAAAGAAAAAAAGAAAGCTTCTAGTCTCTAGTTGTTATGGTTGATACATTGTGTCAACTTGAGAAGTTTAGTTTAACTGAGAGACTCAGCAGGGAGCCAAGGTTCTTACTTTGTAAATGTCCTCATCCTGTGCAGAGGAGGACAAGGAGATTTTGTGAGGGTTATACCCTCCCTGGAGCGGGGAGGGTGGCATGTGTACAATGTTAGCCAGGAGAAGAGATTCCTTTGCTCCCCTTTTGCTCTGGCTGCTGCCTGGAAGTGGCAGTGCCACGCTACCCTGCTTTGCAGCCAGCTAATTGTGGATTGGCACCTCCACAAGAGTGAGCTAAATAAGCCTTTCTTTCCTTCATTTTGGGTGTTGGGTATTTTGTCCCAGCAATGAGAAAAAGGTAACCTAGCGATTCAGGGGAACTTCCAAGGATATGATTCCAAGTATATAACCAAAGATGTAGATGTGAGGCCAAGCTCATTCAGGGTGAAGGAGCTGGAGAGGAAGTTGTGGGATAGGGATGGACTGGAGACTGTATTGATGTGTGCATGAGTCACAGATTTCCCATTCAACAGCTGTGAGACCTAGACATGATAATCATTCTCACTAGGCTTTAGTGTTCTCACTTGAAAACGAAAGTTGTAATATGGTACCTGCTTCCCATGAGATAATTTGATTCTATTCATTGGTCTTTCATATTCTATATAATAAATAAGAAATTTAATTACAATAACCAATGGCTTCTCATTTAGAATAATATCTCAGATATTTGTTCAGGTCTACAAGGACCCATATGATGTGGGTCTTAGCATGGCTTCTAGACCTTATTTTATACTACTGCCTCTTTTATTTACCATGTTCTAGCTACAGGGGCTTTCTTTCTTCTTGCATGTGGGATTTTTTTTTTAAAAAAACTACATTAAAGTCTTTTATCTGGTTGATCTCACTGCATAAAAAAATTTCTCCTAGTTTCACATGCTTCCTCCAGATCTCAGACTAAATATAATACTTTCTAAGATGCCTTTCTTAAACTTGCTAGTCTAGAAGAGCTCCTCTTCAAAGAACTTACCATATTTTAATATTTTCCTAATTATTTGTTTATGTCTGAATGTGGCTCACCTAGAATGTAAACTTTACAAGAGCAGGACCATGTCTGTCTTGTTTACTACTATATCTCTGTTAGAGTTTTTTGGCACAATAGAGAAGCAAAAAGAAAGAAAACCAGGCCTTTATTGAGGACATGGAGGGGAGCGCACAACTTGAGGGGCTGGGCTTTCTCCTCTGACCAGAGACAAACATGGTGGGAAGTTTTATGACCTCTGGCCAGAGGCCCAGTTTAAGGTAGGTGCTGATGACTCTGAGGAACTAATTGGAATTCTCTTCACTTGAGCATGGGAAAGGAAAGAGGAAGCTGTAATCAGGGCTGATGGGGAAGGAGGAGGAAATGGTCATCATAGGGTAAGTGTCTTTTTTGCTTTGGCCTTCGGCCATGTTAGACCACTGCCATAATATCCAGTAATTTATACTAGGGCATAAACCCTTCAATCTCCAGGAAGTAGTTCCTGGCACATAGTACTATGATATCAATGTTTTTGAATAAATGAGAAAATGGATGAGGTACCCATTGGAATGAATATTTTTTCTTTTTCCTTAGCCTAGGACCTCTCTTCTTTTAATGCTTTTATGTAAGATGAGGAAAGGAAGTGTGAAGATGGATCAAGGACATTTTTCAGTACCAAAAATTAAGGAGGTGCTAAAAACAAACCCTTCAAGAATGGAGATTGTGTTAAGTGGAAACAAGAAAGACTGGAGCACCTTTCTCTCTATGGCAGACACTGGAATACTATGGGTAACAAAATACAGCATTGAATTATAACCTGAAATGTAAAATATCCACATTCCATGCTGATATAAATAAACTGATGAATGAATGAATAAATGTATACACAAATATATAAATGAGAATACACTAATCTTCCATGCAATATTCTAAATAATCTACGTAGTATCATTAAGAGAGAGGAACAGAATTCCCCCTGCTTTAAGTGTGGACTGCTGATAGTGACATTCTTCTAAAGAGAATAATATGGATAAAGGGAAAGAAAGAATAATTTTTCAGCTAACAAAACTGATAAATAGTACTTCAGCCAAACGATCAATGTCAATATAAAATCATGGCTGTAGAATACACTTTGGATATGATATCCTGAAAATAGCCTTTTACTTTTGTGGCCTTCTTTCCCAATCCTATAACTTCAGTCTAATTTTTAGGAAAACATAAATATCCTGATTGAAGAGCATTATTCAGAATGCCTCAAGTCTTCAAAAACTATCAAGGTTATCGAAACTAAGGAATGTATGAGTGAGAAATTGTTACATCTAAGAAGAGACTAAGGAGGTAATGATAAGTAACTATGTGTTGCCCAAATTCTATGTGGTATTCTGAAAGGAGTCCTGGAACAGAAAAAGAATATTAAATAAAAACTAAAGAAATATGAATATATAGGATTTATTTAATAATAATAAGTATTAGTTCTTTAATTGTAAAGTTATACCACACTGATAGAAGATATTAATAATAGGAATACTGGACATGGGGTATATGGAAACTATCTACTCTCTTGGTAGCTTTTCTAAAAGTGTTCTAAAATAACTTTATTAGAAAAATTGTATTTTGCACATAATGCTCTGTTGTTCTGTGCATAATTTTAAATGCTTACTTTATCTTCTATTATATATTGATATCCTTGTTTATTTATCCTACTCCTTATTGTTGGGCATTTAAAAATGACTTTTTGAGGTAAACCCTTACTAGGTAGTATGTAGTTCAAGCTGGCCTTGAGCTCACTATATAGTCCAAACTGGTCTTGAAGTTGTAGTGATTCTCTTGCCTCAGCCTCCTGAGTGCTAGGATTATAGACATGTGCTACCATGCTCAACTGGTTTTATTACTTCTGATTCCAATTTTATCCTTCTGTTTCCTCTTTTTTTTTTTTTTTGTGCCGAGGATCAAACTCATGACCTCGTGCTTGCTGGGCAGATGCTTATTCCGCTGAGCTAAATCCTCAACCCCACCTTCTGTATCCTCTTGAGTTGTAAATTTAAATACTTTAAAGATTAGTGTATTCTCATTTATATATTTGTGTATACGTTTATTCATTCATTCATCAATTTATTTATATCAGCATGGAATGTGGATATTTTACATTTCAGGTTATAATTCAATACTGTCTTTTGTTACCCACAGTATTCCAGTGTCTGCCGTAGGGAGCAAGGTGCTCCAGTCTTTCTTGTATCTGATGGCCCCAGACCAACTGATTCTCTCATAAGCATCTCAAATACAAAGTATTCAGAGATGGGCACTAATTTTCACTTCCCTTCAATTGTTTATATCTCTGAATATTTTAGTTATGTTAATGTCAGAATAATTTACCCAGATATTCAGCCAGGAATACGGGAGTTATGTTTGGTTCCTGCCTCTCTTTCATCATCCTATCTGCTGTTTCCTTACAGTCTTTTATATATTCTCTTCTTAAAAAGTATCTTTTTTTTTCTTGCAGCACTGGGGGTTGAACATAAGGCTTGTTGAATGCTAAGTAACTGCTCACCACTGAAGTATTTCTTCTGTCCAAAATATATCTTAAACCCACTGATTATTTTCCATGTTTTCTGTCACCATCCTAATTCAATTTATCATCAATATGCCTTGACTTTTGCAGTGTCAATAAGTCTTTTTTCTCTCTTTGATCTTTGAATACAATTGTCAATGCAGTGGTAAGCCATATGAGTTTTAAATAGAAGGATGATATGATATGATTTGTGATTTTAAAGTGATTATTCCGGAAGATGTGCAAAGAATAGTTCCTTACCATGATATAAAGACTGCCAAGGTCTGGTCCTTGTCAACCTGTCTAATTTCATTCTCATATTCTCTCTCTCTCTCTCACCATGATTCAGTATTTGACTTTGCTTTCAGGGTTCTTTCTGGTTTTCAATCTCTTTTTTGCCTTAGAGTTTTCACATGTTATTATTTTTGTTTTAAAATTTCTTTTCCTTTTCCTCTCTGCATGACAGTTTCCTATAACCATTTGCTCAGTTATTTTCTCTAGTATTCTTTAGTCAGGGGAGAGCTTGGCTGTAGATTTTTTTCATTTACTTATTTATGCAGCAAACCTAGCACAATGCCTTATACATAGTAGGAGCCCTCAGTATTTGTTTTCATTTATTTGTTCAAAAAAGTGTTCAGGTCCTATGTTAGGTGCCATGAGAACATATCAACGGCTTATAGGACATTATTTGTATCCTAATGTATCCCTAATTTAAAAGGAGAAAATGCAAGTAGTAAAAGCATGAAGGACAGTAGTAAATTTGGAGTAGCTAGGTAGCTGCGTGACCTTAGATAAGTTGTCTCCCTTTGCTGTTTCTTTACTTATCCATCTATAGGAAGGATTTTGATTAGATTCTCTCAAGGCTTTGGCTCTCAAATGTGAGAATCCAGCCAATCCACAAATAGTACACTGATTCAATTATTTTTTTCCAGGTTCCTCTAGTTCCTGAAGTATCTGATTCAGTAGCTCTGGGTTGAAGGTCCAGGAATTTCCTAGGTGATTGGGATGCACAGATAAGTTTTAGAAAAACTTGTCTAAGTCCTTTTGACTTTGATTTCTTTTAATGCTAATTGTAGGACAAGTCAAATGTTGAATTTTCAGCAGGAGTTAGGTAAATTAAGATACTGTACTTGTTCAGAGTCAAGGAAAGGGTTTTGTTCTTTGGGTGATGGGTGCAGGGCTTCCTGGGGAAAAGGATGTTGAAATGGGCTTTGAAGAATAGGTCAGGATATGGCAAGGTGCTAGGATGCATGTTTGAGGTTTAATCCAACTTGGAGGCCAACCAGAGTAGCTGGAGGGAAAATTACTATTTTAATGAAATGGGCCTTAGTTATAGTCTTGTTTTTCCTGTTTTACCTGTCAAATTTGTTTTCTTTTAGTGATGAAAGATTCTATTATTGCAGCTTGATCATTTGGAGGAAGTGAAACATGTGGTCAGGTGGTGAGAGACACCATGAGACTGCTTTTGGAAATAATTTAATATATTCTTCCTAAAGCCTTCTGTAGCTGTGCCCTTTGAGATCTACTTTGACTACCCCATTGGTTTTCTGGTTGGATACAAAGAATATCATACCAACTATGTTATGTAAAATAATGGTTTTGCTGTCATGATGATTATTATTAAACCAATGTTGGCTTTTTAAAAAGATGAAACTTTATAAAGGCAACATTCTGAGTAAATTATATAGCCTGTACTTGATGAAATAATGAGCCTAAGTTTAGGGGATGAAAGTAATGATATAATGCAATATTTAGAATGTATATACAGTATGTAGTTATTAACCTAAAAGTCACATCCTGCACTCTTTCAATTTGTGGAAAATTTGTCATTAATTGCCCAGGAAACCTCTGATTTTTCATACATAATCACATCATAGATGTTGACTTTACCCCCTTCTCCTGACTTAAAATACATCCTTGTAAACAGATTACTTTCAGATTTGTAATATCCCCTTTAAACACTGAGTTGCTAAGTTTAGCCCTGCTGCTCTCTTTTTAAAAATAGAACTCTTTTTTCCCAAACTATGTCATTGATTATGTACCAAAAAACTACTTTGTTTTTTAATGGCAACTGGTTTAAAATGTTATTTAACCTTCCTGCTTCCTGGGAGCCTTCTAATTCTGAAATGCTTTTTATTTTCACTAATTACTATAGTACTGAGGACTGCAGAATCTTGTCTTTAGAGACAATTTGAAGGATGGGTTTGAGTGCTTCATTTGAATTTACTCTAATAGAGGGTAGGACCAGAAACACAAAAGTCAAAAATTGAAAAGAAATAAAGTAATACATAAGAAATGGGACAGACACACTGATGTGCAGCCTAGGGTCCAGCTCTTGCTTATCTATAGCAAATGTCTCAGATAGTTTTAAGGTTTACAGATAAACTTGTAATCATCCAGCCAGTCTACTATGTCATGTAGCTCTGTGCTGATGTTGGCCTATTGATCATCAATTAACTTTGAAGTTAGAAAGAAATAGAAATAACAAACCTCTCATGATTAATCTTATACAGAGAATTTCCTTTATTAATTTTGATTAAGAACCTTTAGTCATATCTGAGCCCCTTAGTGAGTGGCTTTTATAAGGATTTACTTGTTTACTTTTTATTTTATTCTAAGGAGAAAAAGATAAACAAACAATGAAATCGAGTTTCAAATCAGGTTCAGTTAGTAGGATAGTTGATACATGCATATTATTGTCTTTGTAGTAGTTATTCAGAGTACAGGATACTGGCATGATGTCTAAGCAATGTTAACACAAAATGTTCTTTTCAAAGAATGAGAGAAGCTAGCTGTATAGCTATTTTAACTATCTTGTATATACTTGTAGTTTTTTTCCCTTTCGTCCTTTCCCCATCACAGTTTGTCTTTTCTTTTGAACAGTTTCTTCCCAATTCACAATATCTATTGTACATTTTGGATCCTATTTACTTGTTCAGTTTCTCACACTAGCAAGACAATACAATTTTTATACACATGGGTCTGATTTATTTCACTTGTGAATATGGTCTTAAGTTGCAACCAGGATTTACTTAAAAGAAAAAAAAATAACATAGCTGAATCAAAGAAGTACCTCTCTTGTAGGAGAGATCTCAGACTTGAGAAAATTTCTCCAAGTTCCAGAAAAGGCATCATGAGAAAATGATTACTATTGCATTCCTTCTGTCTTTTAATTTGCTAGACCGTTAAGAGGAAAAGGATTCTGAAGTGTAGATCTTGGAAGCAAATTTAAGGATCATTTACCATTTTGCAAATTGCATTCTGTGTTCACACTGCCTGTGGTAATGTTGCTGGCCTGCTTCATCTGAAGCATTTGGGATGTTATCTACTTATGTAACTGGGATTTCATATATTACTTAATTTGATATAACAGTTTTGATCTTTAAAGTTTGAAAGCCATCAGTTTATCTCAAATGCCTATCAGTTTATAAAAACTGTTTTTGAAGGTCAAAAAATTTAAATTATATATTCACAGTCCTTCAACAATTTAGAGGTTGACAGAATTTAGAAACCATGAATCTGGATTTCCTATCCAGGGCATTTTTGCTACAAAATGTTGATTTGATTTTCCATTTTGAAAGACACAGAAGTGATCTGTGAAATGGTGATTAGCACTAGGCAGCCCCAGGCAGCCCTGGAGTGCTCCATGGTTCAAATGCCCAAGACCAGATGGAAGTCCAGAAGTGGATGACTCAAAGTTTATTAGTTTTGCCACCTGGGCAGTACAGCCGAACCAGCTGCCACAAGGCAGTTCCAATTTCAGCAGAGCAGTAAATGAACATAAAAATGAGTGTACATCCCAAGAACAAAGTAAAGGAGAAAGGCTGTTCCAGCAAGGAGACTCATCTAGGGTGGGTCCTGTCAGTAGTTCTTACAGGAGGCTCAGCTGTCATGCCAGGTAGATGGAAAAAAATAGTTGTGGCATCAAGCCCTAAAAAACCCCAAACTTCATATTGTTCCAGGAGCCAATCTCAGTTTGGGTTGTGCTTGAATTGCTGGCTTGGGAGGTTCCCAGTCCCATATGAGGATCTACAAAGACAAAAAAACAAACTTTTTCATATCATCATTACATTGTGAGACCAGCACCCTCTACATCCAAACTATGGAAACGTATTTGGTTACCTCCTTTTTATGGTTCTGGGCCTTGGAGGCACAGGTATTCATTGGAGTGTAAGAGTCTTGTGACAGGTTATTAGGAAACAAGTTATTATCTGCTTGTTGTCCTCATATGGAGCTGAACTTTGTCAGCTGTTCTTTGTCAGAATCTCTCCATGAGATGCTGCAAGAGTAAGAAGTTGACATTCGGGTTTTAGATGACCCCTTTAACAGATGCATGGTGCTCAGAAACTGAAATGAGAATAATAATGTAGATATGGGGCTAGGACCAAGTTGGGAAAGGTAGAGTAATTTTGGTTTAATGAATTTTTAAAAAGTCAAATAATCTTGATCTTCTGTGTCAAAAGGCTTGGGCACTAAGTAACAGAAAACTGGACTAAACTGATTTAAACAAAAGCTTGCTATTAGGCTTTTTTCATTTGATGAGAAGTTTAGAGGAATATGGCTCTGGCATTGCCTCGTCTGCTCAGGGTTGGCATAGGCTGTCTGTGTCGCTGTGATGAAAAGTAGAATGCTATAGATGGAGAGAGAAAAGGCACATACTAGCATTTTGCTATAGGTTTGATGTTCAAGGCTTGGCAAAGGTTCTGTCTGCTTGGCCGGCCTCTGTGTTACATGGTCTCTTTAGCTCAAGGTGCATGTGTTTATATTTACAAAATGACAAGTTAATCACATGCAATCATGTCATACATGTCAATCATGTTATTTATTGGTCTAATGACAGTATCGATGTTTATGTATCTTCCTGTTTGGATAGTTTCTTCTGCAGTGACATGAAGTTAAATTACTTTCATAGTATAGTATTTTGTTCATGAGACAAACTGTTTTTCTTTTCCTTTCTTTTCTTTTTTCTGGTAGGTGGCATGTTTGACCCAGGTAGCCACCAATTATCTTATTGGCCAAAAGGAAGGGAAACGTTGGGGCACAGCTCACGGAAGTATCGTTCCTTACCAGGTAAGAATATGACAGTTCTGCCTTGAGTTACTGTAATGTGCAGGTTTGTGTGATATGAATTTGGGAAATGATTTTTTTAAATCCCCCAGGGTATCGTGTAACGTATCTCTGTCTGGTTATAACAAGGTTCTGTTGTTCACTTTAAATTCTATGTTTTACATGTTTCTTCACCAGAAGAAGATTAGTAACAGGACACCTAAATGGATCAAAGGAACTTGCTGAAAGTGAGTGACTTTTAGGCTCATGTGATGGTTTGCTTTTTTTTCCACCCAAATGAGGTTCTGACTCTAACCATTTTATAAAGCATGATTTGTTGCTATGTCAGTTATGAAATAAAATGTTACCTTCCCCGTCTGACAACAGTATTCTCACAGAGTTGTAGTGAAATGGAAGTTTGCATGTGCTGGATCTTCATTTTTGGAGCAAAGCAGATGGCTTAGGAGCTGCTGTTCCTTATTAAGTGTCTAAACTTATCCGTAGAAATTCTGGACTTGGGCTAGTGTGAATGAATACGTGAAAAAAAAAAACCCTGTGATTTTCAAAAATAAAAATAAGTCAATCTCCTCTTCCAAACCTCTAACCGTTGCTTAGCCTAGACTGCAGCATATCACCTTGTCTTTATTAACATAGTTGTCATATGTACGGTACTATATTGTAAGAGTAGAGGCGTCTTCTCCTCCTTGTATCTCTTCTCAAAACCAGTAGGAGCACAGACTGGGTTCCCTATAAATATCTCCTGAATGAAGGAGTGAGTTTTACTCTAGTCATTTCATTGTTAGTGCTCTTGACAGAAACACTAAAGTCAGCATTTTTCATTTGCCAGGAAATCTATCACCATTGCTGACTATTCTTTTAAGTTTAGGACACTATTTCCCTTAGGCAAAACTAGTTTCTTTTCCCTTTTTTTTTAAAAAAAAATCTAAATTTGAAGAAAGAAGTAATCCACTATTAGCTTAGGATCCCCCTCTTTCCCTCATTTCTGTTGTTGTTCTTTTTACACCTGAGGCTGTAGCAGGATTCCATTGTAGAACTGCTTTTCAACATGTTGAGTTAATCTTTTGACATAATTACAGCAATGGAGATGTTTTCTTTACTCTCTTTTTTTTCTTCTTCTCCACTAGTGATCTTTTGCTTCCCTACTCCTTACCTCTTGTAGTTGAGCTTGGACTTCTAGCTAAACCTGCCACCTTTCTTAAGTTCTTGCGCTTTTTAACTGATTAGAATTCAGCCTTCTTATTTTTAGGATAAGAAATCTGATACCTAGATTGGACTCCTACGCTGGCTTCCTGCTCCATTGCTGAGAATTCTTGCAGCTCCTTCAACCACTGAGGAGAGTGCTGTGGTTTCTAATTTTAGTTCCTTTTTTACCTCCTTTTCTATATGCTCTTCATCTAACTTGCTTCTAGATTAGTGTCTCATTAAATACTTTCTACTCAACACTGTTAATGAAAATCCTTTTCAAGGGCATTGTGACAAAGGCAATGTTATATGGGAAATCAAACAGATTTCATCCCATATAAGGGAAATTGGAGCTTCAGTCTTTGATACATATGGAGAAAATATTTCTGAGCTGGAAGACTTTATAAAGTCTATAGTGTAATTCTAAGTCACATCACAAAGGCAGTTGTTTACTACATTCAAGCATAAAGTTTATAGTTTTTTGTTTATTTAAAAGTAGAATGTCTTAAGCTAGATGTGGTGGTGCATGCCTATAATTTCAGAATTTGAGAGGCTGAGGCAGGAGGATCACTATTAGTTTGCAGCCAGCCTGCACTACATGGTGAGATCCCCTAAAACTATACACATGCACACACTTTTAAAAAAGCTTTTTTTTGTAGGCTTTCGTTATTCTGTTTGAGCATCTGCACCTAGAATTCTGGCATCTTAGAGGTATTCTCAATTATTTCACTGTGAGGTATAAGTAAATTCAGAATCTTTGTCTTTTATTTTGGAAGGTAAAAGGTCTGTGAATCTGCTTCTCTTTTCTCTCTGTCTTTCTATCTGTCTCTGTTTCTTTCTGTCTATCTCTATCTCTATCTCTGTCTCTGTCTCTGTCTCTGCCTGCCTGTGTGTCTGTTTCTCCTTTAAAGACAGAAATGTGTTTTTCTTGGTTGAATCATCTCAGTATATTAAATGAATACCCTGGTTATTTGATCCTGGTTGATTACAGCTTTATTAGCTGTAAGAAGAGACTACTAGAGTCTTTCCTTGGAAGTCCAGAAGTAATTTGTTTCTGCTTAGTAGAGAACTAGTTCAGCACAATGATTAAGGAATAAATGCAAATTTAGTTTGAATGAAACTAGCTAACAGCAAGATGGGTCCTAGATATGCCTAGAGATCCTGGTCTGTTTTCAATTTTTAAGTAGATTTGGGGAATATTTTCATGGGTGAATGCCAAGATAATTATAATTCAGTTTTCTGTAATAATGACAGCTTTGCATCTAGTTTGGGATGACTGAGCTTTGAGCTGAGGGGTCTATCATGGAAGATGCTGGAGGTGGTCTCAGGAGTTAGTTAAGCTGATCTGCTTATTTTCTCCAGTCGGTGTTCAACCCTGTCTGGAAGATCATGAACCTCAAATGTATGAAATGTAAATTTCTTGAAATAGCGATCCTTCGTTTGTGTATTAGTTTTCAAATATAATTCTTAACTTTTCAGTTTGATTACCCATTGATACTTCTTTCCTCTCAACTTTTTAAAAATGTGCAAATTAAAAAAAGTAGACATGATTGAGATAATACTTTTACTGTTTGTTTAACATGTTGGTGAATGATTTTATGAGAATTCAGAGTTTTAAAAAGGATATTTGAGTTTCATTTTTTTTGACGTCTAGTACTGAAATTGAAACCAGTGCCTTTGCACTGAGCTAAATTTCCAGTCTTTTTATTATTTTATTTTGATCCAGGGTCTTTCTACATCTCTGATTTGCAAAAATAAGGCTCAAACCCTCAATTCTCCTGCCTCAGTCTCCCACAGAGCTAGGATTGTTGACATGTGCCACCACTCCCCATTTCAGTACTCCTTTTATTCCCATTACTGATGGACCTTGCTCTCAATTTTTACTTAGATTAAGGCAGTAAAAATTGCATGTTCATGTTAATATTTTTACAGCATTGACTTTTAAATATTATATTTATAATATTTTTACGTTTAATATTTTTACAGCATTGACTTTTAAACATTATATTTATAAAGACTGGAAGGTTTTTTCAGCATTGACTTTTATACATTATATTTATAAAGACTGGAAGGTTTTTCAGATAAGAGAGTTGTATATTGATAAAGCAGGTAGCAGATCTTTATAAAAATATTTTGTTATGCAATGTAGTTATCAGTGAGGCCACAGCCTTTTAGATAAGTGGCCATATGGTAATCCCCTTAATTTCAAAACTCTTTTCTCAAAATTTTCATCTTCCTAGGAGCCTATATTTGCTTGTTGTCCACGTGGACTTCTAACTCTATAATATGGTGGAGGATCCCTTCAGAAATACACTTTGAGAACAGTAGACTACACTGAAAATTTTGAAGAAACATGAAGGGTTTTTTAAATTATAGATAAAATTCTTACCTAATCTCAAACAGGACAGGAAAACTCACCTTTTGTCTTTCTTCCTTTCTTCCTCTCTCTGCTCTCCCCCTCCCAACAGAGTCTCACTATGTAGTTAGTTCAGACAGGCCTTAACTTGCAGTAGTGTTTCTGCTTCAGCCTCCAGAGTGCTGAGATTACAGATGTGTATCACCACACCTGGCTAGAACTCACCTTTCTACCCAGCTCCTATCAGTGAGATTCACTGCCTTTAATAGCACAAGAATCTCCCTATCTTCTGTTCTTCTCTCTGCCTCTGACATCTTTTGTCTCTCTTCTTTTCAAGAACAAGTGGAACAGAATAGTCTTACGTAGTTAATATGTCCTCTAGTGCAAACATATACCTTTGGGTAGGTTTTCCACTCTTGAAAGATTAAGAAGTTACTTTTTTGTTTAAAGAGAACCTCTTCCCAAGGTACATGCCAATGTGTTGGTCCTATAAAAAACCTCCAAATTCTGTTCCTGATGAAACCATTTCTCCCCAAGTCAATCCATGTGCAGCAAGACTGTATAGAGCCCACAGTTGCATGTGTTATGTACAACCACATCTCCCTGTGCTACAGTGTTGTTCTCTTGATCAGGACAAATTGCCTGAGAGATCAGTCCTGAAAATGAGAGTTCAACTCTAACTATTTCTTTTCCTTAAGACTACCAATACAAATCCAATTGTTCTTGCTTTTCCTTTTCTGTTTTTCTTTCTTGTATTTTTCTCCTAGTCCTTGACTGGGTCTCACTCTGCTACCCAGAATGTCTTGGAACTCCAAGGCTCCACTGACTCTCCTTTCTCAGCACCCCAATTAGTTGGGATTATAGGCACATGCTATCATGTCCAGCTACTCCATTGTTCTTTATGCTCACTTGCCCCAATCACACCAGGACTCCAAGTCTTCCAAGCCATTTATTGTTACTTGGATGATTTTCCATAGTTTCATTTCTTCTGCTCCTCTGACTCAGTCATTTCTCCTGCTATCAATCTTGGTGACTGTGAAATCCACATAGAGGCCTCTTTCAAAGCCTGGTATCCTTCTGTTTTTAATGTCTTCCTGTTCTTACTTGGCTTCCACTCAGGTATTTCTCAAACTTCACAGTGGATATGGATCATCCAGTGGTCTTGTTAAGGTGAAGATTCTGACTGGAGGTGACATTGATGCTGCACAATGATCACTAAGGTTCCAGATCTAGATTTTATTGTAACTAATATGACATTATTGCCTTTGTACTCAACTGGCAGAATTACAGTGCTGATTAGACTTCCTACTGCATCTATTCTGTGCCTGTACCTAAACAGTGGTTGTGACTAGAAAACATACTGCCATGCTATAATCTGCTGTCTGTGACCATCTCTCTCAGACGATCCCCTGCCTTACCCAGCAATCCTACTACAGTAACTTACATAATGCATTTTCTGTGTCTGAGATTACTACTTCACATCTTCTCTCTCCACACATCTTCTCCATTTGTCCTTATTCTAGCTATATTTTCTCTCTGAAAATAGAAGCAGCCAGAAGGAACTACTTTATCTTTTCTCAACTATATTTCCAAAACTACTACATGTGCACCACATATAATCCACTACATTGCCTCCTGACAATTGTTCAAGACATTGTTCCTGAACTTTATCTGCTCTATCACTTGTGTTATCCAGCAGTTGGAAAACATCTGGACTTATGTTTGACCTTCAAAAACCCACCAACCTCCTTAGCCACCAAGGAAGGCCTTTTCCCATCTACCATTCCATTTCTCTCTCCACCTACACTCCCAAACTCTTCTGAGGAGTTTTGGGTGGTGGTTGTTGGTGGGAAGCTGTACTAGTTGGAGTGGAATAGCTGGGGGCACTTGACTTTCTCAGGGTTCATGAACAAGAATACTTCTTTTATGCTCTTTCTTGAACCATTCAAATGAAAAGCCTTCACAGGAAACTTTTTTCTTTAAATGGCCTGTTAAGTGACTGCTGATTTCTTCGAAATTTTTCTTCTGAAATAACCTCTAATGTAAGAGAGTGAAGAAAACAATTACTTAGATGATTAAATAATGTCTTCTTTGTTTCAGTTTGAGTTTATTCAACCAGGGAGTAGAGCAGGAAGCTGTGCTTTGTTATTTCTGGTAGGCACATGATGCTGTATATTTAGTTTGGCACAAGATGGGACTCAGACAGGCAGTAAATTCCAAGTTTGAGGAGATGCAGCACTTTGTTATCATTCCTTCGAAAACATCAAAGTGCTGTTAAGGCCTGGCGGATTAGGTAACTTTGAGAATTCTTTAAAAAAGCGATGTTCAGGATTTCTTTAAAAAGTCAAAATGCAAATGCCGTGGATCTGTCTATTCTTATGTGTGTGTGTGTGTGTTTTGTTTTTTTTTAACCATAGTAACATTGAGGGACTCACTAAAGTGTGAAGGTTTAATTCAAATGGGCATATGATTGTATTGCTTATTTAACTTAATGGGTACATTGGTAATAACAGTGATAATCATCCTGCTGTTTACCACTGAACACATACTATGTGACTGGGATATTATATATATATATCCCAATTTTTTTTCTTTTCATTTTATCAATAGGTAAAAAGGAGACTTAGAGATTCAGTAACTTTCCTTGGTCTTATCCTAGAATAGAGCCATAGTTTTAAGATTTCAAAACATACTTACTTTTCCACCATAGCCAAAGTAATAGTTCTTTCAGTACTTTTTGCAGCTTGAATAGAAGTTTTAAAAATTTCTTTAGTAGACAGATTAAGTCTGTTCCCATTATCTCTTTGACAAATGACCTATTTTCTATGATTCTAGAGACTACCACAGTAACAAGTAGCGTCACTACAGAAGTATACTTGAATTCTGAGCTATGCGGCCAGGGAAACTATGGGGCAACCTCTGTCATGGCTTTAATTCATTGCTTTCATGGGACTTTGTCAAGTAATCAAGAAAACAATTCATCAGGGCTGGGGATTTAGCTCAGCGGCATAAGTGCCTGCCTTGCAAGCACACGATCGTGAGTTTGATCCCCAGTACCAATTTAAAAAAAAAAAAAAAAAAGGAAAACAATTCATCAAACCCCGTATGGAGCAGACCCTGTCTTAATCCTGAAAGCTCCAGATGAGAAAGAACCGGGCCCTTGATTTGAAGGAACTCAGAGGCAGTGTAGCAAGTACAGCACAAGAGCTTGAGCTGTGGAGTCAGACAGATCTGGAGGAAGTGCGATAATGTGTGTTTAGTATTTTGTGCATTACCTGACTCTACAGATTGCTCGGTAAGAGGTGGCTCCTATTGCTAAAGTTGTACTAATAATTCTAACTTTGTGAATAATAGTTTCTATGACAGTATGAAATTTAGCCTATGAAAGCTTAAGTGCAGAGTAAATATACATAGTTGAGTTTTTTAACTTTAATGGAATTTTTAGCTTAATTTTTTTTAGAGAAAAAGGAAGGCAACTTGCTGTGTGTGTGTGTGTATATGTGTGTGTGTGTGTGTGTTATGTTTTAACACTACTCAAACCTTTTTCAGAAATTGTAATATGAGCCAATGCCTAAATGTAGCATTATTAAAACTAAAGTAGGGGAGGATTATGCAGTGATACCATTCAGTTTCTACAGGGACTATGGATTCTAGTTTACTGAATTACCTGGTTAACTGAGAAGTTTTGTTTGTCTTTTTGAGATGAGTTTTCATTATGTAGTTCAGGCTCGTGTCAAACTTATGGTCCTTCTGCCTCAGCCTTCTGAGTGCTCTGATTATAGGCATGCACTACCATGCACAGATTTGAGAATTAATGTAAATTCGTAGTTGACAAAATGCAACATGACAGAAATGATTTTCAGGAGTAATCTCGGAGAAACTCACAAGATGGGAACCTGTCTCTGTGAAAGACACAAACCCATCCTTTTGAAAGTAAAATGTTATGAAACTTTTTTCCTAAATTTTATAAAGAAATATGGAGTATTTTAAACACATTATTTTTTATAAATATGTTTTTATCTGTGTATATTAATCTTATAAAACATTGAATTTTAATGTGGCATTTTCATGCATACATACCTTGATCATATCCATCTCTATTTCTCTCCTACACTTTTCCCACTCCCCCTTGTTCCCTTCCTCTTGTCTAATAATGATCTTAATATTTACATGGCATCTTTTTTAGATTCCACACATTAGGGAAAACACATGATACTTGTCTTTCTGAATTTGGCTTATTTCACTTAAAGTGAAGACCTCCAGGTTCGTATTTTCTCTGGCAAGAGACATAATTTCATTCTTGTTTATGGTTGAATAATACTACAAAATATCTGTATAGTGAAGTATAGATATACCACATTTTCTCTACTCATTCATCTTTTGATGGGCACAGAGGGTGGTTCCATATCTTAGCCATTATGACTTTGCTGTTATAAACATGAGTAGACAGGTATCCTAATAGTATTCTGAATTTTAATCCATTTGGGTATTTACCAAGAAATGATATTCCTGGGTTATATGGCAATTCCATGTTTAGTACTTTGAGGAATCTACATACTGATTTCCATAGGAGCTGCACTGACTTATACTTCTACCAGCAGTGTAGAAAGGCCACAGCCCCATACCCCTGCATCTTCTTCAGTTTTTATTTTATTTTATTTTATTTTTTGTATTGTTGAAGATAGCTATTCTGACTGTGGTGAGATGGAATCTCAATATAATTTTGATCTACATTTCCCAAATGTCTAGAGATGCTGGACATTTTTTTATGTACTTATTGGTCATTTGTACTTTTCTCTCCACTCAACAGTTTCAATTTTATTAACATTTATAATTCAAATATTCCAATGAACTTTGATAATATTTACTTATTTTAAAAAATACTTTGGGGCTTCCTGGGAGAAAAAGGGCAGGCGTATTTCAGAGATTTCTGCAAACTTTTGGATGAATTAGCACTCACAATATAGACTATTTAGATAGTTTTCTGGTAAATTAAAGTAGGAATTATTTGAATGTCTGCTTGCCCCTCTTTTTCTAAAGGCTATGACCAGGTCTATCTTTTGCATATTTTCTTCAAAACTCAAGCAAGTCTTCATCCTGATAAATTTGAGATTCTTGCTAAAACAAAATAAAGTCTTTTTTTGAAGGCCCTGGTTACTTCGAAATTAACTGGTGAGGACTTTGCAAAAAACCAAGAAAATAGGTCACTGAGCAGTCCAAGAGGCAGATAAAATTAGGGTAGATGTGCCAGCTACTGGCACAATAGTTGCTACTCTGTGGGTTTCTCCTTGGAAAAGATTTGGTTCTCTTTGATTTAAAACAAAATTTTGAAATTTAAGATAATTTAGGCAATATGACATTCAAGGGAAACATATTGCCCAAAAAATAAATGTACTTATAACTTCAAAAACTACTTGGAGTTTTAAAAGTGCAAATTGCCTCCAGTTGACAAATTCTTACATTTCACTGAGAGGTAAAATAGAAGTACATGGAAAGGCGATGCAGTGAAAGTAATAAATTTTGAGTTCCTTTAGAATTTTATCAGCTTTTCTTGTATGCTCATTATGTGTGCAGAATTGATAGGATTTCTGAGGTGACATTAATGAATGGTTACTACTGTAAATGCCAGTTATAAAATACTTTACATATATATCAACTCAGTACTTACAGTAACCCTTAAGGTGGATTTTGTTGTTATTCCCATTTTCAGATGAGGAGTGGAAAGTTTAGGTAACTCGTACAAGATCACAAATAAGTGGTGTAATGGGATTCTGACTGAGGCAGGGAGACTACTACATTTTATAGGCAGATGATGAGATGCGACATGGTTAGTTTCTATCTCCATTCCACTTTAGAGGAAGAGTTATGTGACATTTTCTTTTATATATTTTCTCATTTAGGACTGCCAAGAGCAGTTGAAGAGGTATAAACAATTCTGTTGTTTACTCATCACAGGGATCCTTAATTATGACTTAAAAGCAAATTTTTTTTTAGGGATCAGGTTGTACATCTTTTGAATAAATTCTTTGATTGCATAGGCCAAAATTGTATTAGAATCATGATTAAGTCAAGTTAAAAGGAAACAGTTCTATCTAGCTCCATAGTTTAATGAAAATAATACTGCACTTGAGCAATGTGGGAATTTGGGGTGATTTTAACTATTGTGGGACTCATAGTTTATGTTTTTTTTTATACTGGTGATAGAATCCAGTGTCTTTTCACTGAGCTATATCCTTAACACTTTTTTTTTTTTAAATCGGTACCAGGGATCGAACTCATGACCATGCACTTGTGAGGCAGGCACTTATGCCACTGAGCTAAATCCCCAACCCCTCCTTAACACTTATTAATTTTGAAATAGGGTCATGCTAAGTGGCTAAGTTGACCAGGTTGGGCTTGAACTTGTAATCTTCCTGCCTCAGTCACCCAGAGTGCAGAGATTAGAGGTATGCCTCACCACAACGGGAAGTTCTTGCTTTTTATTATGGTATTTCTCTGAGGTTGGTAGGCTATGGCAGGAACTAGGGTAGGACATGAGGAGAAGTGTTTGAGTCATGGGGTTGGGGACATCCAGGGGGGGAACCTATCCAACATATCTCCAAATATCCTAGCACCATTTCAAATAGAACAGGTCTACTTTTTTGTGGTGATGTTTGTTAGTTTGAAACAGAGGATACACACTGCTTAAGAATGAATTTTGTTCCAGATCAATTAGCATGTACAAAAGGACTCAACCGAACTAGGAAGTGGGTTTTGTACTTGATTGTGGTGAGAGAAGAGGGACTGATTTCTCTCCTTGAAAGTCACTGTCGTGGCTCCTAGAACTGAGGATCTAGAACAACAATAACAACAACGATGACAACAAAAAGACTCCTGTTCTAGAGGAGAAGGAGGCTTTGATGGGAGGAGTCTGTGTGCAGCCTGGCAGAGCTCTTCCGTGGAGGTGTGAGCACCCTGTTTCATAGCCAAGAGTCTAACCTGGCGGCTCTGTGTCAAGATGAAAGCTCTTTGGTTAAAAAAAAAAAAATCACACAGGACTGGGTTCTGCAACAGTGAGACTGGGGTGTAGTTATGTACCCTGTGCTGTTATTGGGGCAGGGCAGATCTTGTTGAAATTCTGAGTAGGTGTGGCTAGCACTTACACAGTAGCCTGGTAAATTCCCACTCAGGTACAGATGACTTTGAGGGGTATTGGTGGTGGAGAACCCAGTTCAGATACAGTACAAATTACTCTTATAATTCAACACTGAGCACAAAAAATAATGACACTGGAAGAAAAGCTTTTAAGTGCAAAGTGGATCTGTATTGGATATGAACACAATGTGCCCATGAATAAATATGGTTGTGCAGTGTACTCGTTTGCTTAGTCTCTTTCTGGCATTTAGAAAAAACAGTGGACTCTGCTCAGACAGGAGATAGTAACTGTGTATGCTGAATGGGTCTGGGAGAGTAGGAGCATATAAAAAGTCACGCTAATAATTCACTTGACCTACTTTTAACCTAGAAGTCATCTGGAGTATCCCTTACCGCGTTGGAGGGTAAGCGCAGGTGTGAAATGTTGAAGTCCCGACCCCTCTGAATGAGTGGTCCATGCAGGGCCAGCCTCGGCATTACTGGGAAGTCATTAGAAATGACAGATTCTGTTTTAGTCTACTGAACTGAGTCTGCATTTTAACAAGATCCCCAGGTAATTCATTTCCATTTTGGACTTGTGTGAAATGCTACAGTAATGTACACTTGAAACTTTTTTGTTATCCTAGCATGAGTCCACTAGATGTCACTCTTGTAACCTGATAATGGGATGGTATTTTTAAAAAAATCTGTACTTGCAAGAATTCCTGAACATGATCATATTATTAAATAATTTCCATCCCAATGTTAGGGCTCCTGATATATATGCTTTGATTCTTTAAGGTAAAATTACCTTTCTTGATAGTTCAAACTGCAGGGGACAGATTGCTGGAGATAATTTTTATTTGTCGAATCAAAACTCCTGGTATGCTATATTTCTGTTTCCCTTCAAGTACCCGTTGCATGAGTTAATATGTCATTATATAACCTTCATGAAGCCTATCTTGCCACTGCTCCAACTGGCTCACTGAGAGCACAGCACCCTGGGCTACTGAACACAGTGATGTAGAATAAGCCTACAAGTTTGCTTGCTGCGGAAATTACTGAATACAGAAAGGAAGCAAGGCTGTACCCTGAAGTTAGCATCCACCCCTAAACTGTGATTGCTGGAGAAAGTGCTGACCTTTCAGAGTTCTCAGAGTGTCTCAAGAGTGGCTTTATAAAGAAGATCCTGTCTTCTCAGAAAGAAATATCCCAAATGTAATCTTGTAGGGAGTTAGTTTCAGCCATGAAGACAAATACAAGAACATTTACAGGTAGAGTCAGAACATTTACAGGTGGAGTCACATCCTGAGGGAGATAATACATTTTCAAAGATGTATGAGGCCCCTAGGAAAGGCCCTGTTAACAACCAGGTATGTCTGCGTTTTATGAAAGAGAGTAAAAAGGTTAAAGACTGCACTGTAGAAGATCCAATTTTTTTTGCCGAATGCCCAGCTTGAGAAAAGTTACTTCTTGAAATAAATCAGCCTTTTGCAAAACTCTCCTCCCCTAAATCTGATGCGGCTTTTCTGTTTCAGTTAACAAGAGTAGCAAGCAAGTCATAAAGTAGCAGGTGTGTATGCGTTCTTGAGTGTATTCCGTGTGTACTTTCTCTTCTGGTTATAGGGAAGGGTATTGGATTTATTGATATGTACTACTAAAGAAATAAAAATGTTTAGTTTGATTGATTTTAACTAAGAAAAATATTCTTATTGATGTAAAAACATGGTGCTCTTAGCTTAAATATAAGTTTATTTTATTTAGAGTAATTAAAGAGACCATCATATTTACTTAGAAGCTTTAGTTCTTTTTTTTTTTTTAAACATCATTTATTATGTAGTTCCTGGCCAGGAGCTGAATTAATTTTAAGACATTTTACAAAAAAATCAATTTTATTTTTAAAAACCAACATCTAAATTATGGAAAACAAAACAAAACAAAACAAAAATCTCATTCCTATCCCTAGCCATAGTCCAAACTTCCATTTCTGTAGTGACAGAATTGTACATGATCATCCCCTTTAGTTTTGAATTTTCTTCTATCCTTAAAAAAAAAATTTTAGCTGCTGACACCTCAGAAGTTGCCAGAGACAGCAGCATGTTTAGATTGTTTAGCTTTGGATTATGGGCTTTGGAGTCAGATAGTCCTTGGTCACATTGCTTCATTTCACCAAGTTTCTTCATTTATAAAATAGGGATAAAACTATCTATCAAGGATTGTGGGGAGGATCCATTAAGACAGGGAATAGAAAGTATGTGGCAAAGAGTCTGCACAGAGGGGATGCTTCATATATGGCAGCTGTCATTAACATCTCTGCACCCATCTTGGAGATCTCAGACCTTATGGTGGATTAAATAATGATCAAGTTGTAATACCCAGCTGAACTGAATCAGCATGATGCCGGGTATGGAAGGCCCACCTAAGAATTGTTGCCAACAGCAAAAAAAGGAGAACTGGAGAGGAAGAAGGTGTATTGTTGATTCTCCTAGAGAGGCTTGTTGCACTGGATTTCCTGATATGAACTTGACTGTTTTCATCATTGGAAGAGCTTAGGGGAACCTCACTGTTACTGAAGATGGCTGAAGTTCTTTTGGGGGAGCTTTGGTCCTTACTTTGAGCTTTGCTTCCTGGTTCAGCATAGATCTTTCAGCCTGCTGGCACACAGATCATCCCACTGATGTAGACTTTCTAGCTTCCACTGCTGACCTTTGGGTCTTTCCAGTGTAGAGCCTTGATAACAGACTTGCATTACACATTGTTGTGGGTTCTAGGCCTCCATTCGGACTCATGGAGAGCATTGCCATAGGGTCTAGGTCTTCAGCTGGACTCATGCAGGACACTGCCATGGGATCCAGGCCCATGGCTGGATTCTTTGGGTCTCTAGTATGTGGACAGATCTCCTTTACTCTTTTGCATTTGACTCTTGGGGTGATTATTATAAAATAATTCTATAAATTATGTGTCCTATATAAATTATTTCCCTCATAAACCCTGAGTATAACAGACCTGTTGTTGTTAACCTCACTTCTCAGCTGTTACACCTAGTTTTCTACCAGTGATAGAACCCCTGCTGCCATAATTTTTCTCTACTACAAAAGGATTCTGAGTCTTGCAGAAATCCTCCTTTTCCTCTGCCTATCAAATGTATCCTCGTGGAGGAGGTGGGTCAGCAGGAAGTAGATCAGTAAGATCTGTAGGGATCATGTGGTAAGAGTGGTGTGGCACATGTTGATCCTAGAATAGCAACAGAGAGAGACATCCTCCTTACAACCCACATTGGAATTCTCAAGGAAAATTTCCCTCAGTGTTAGAAATGGTGATCCAGCTTGATAGAACTGCTAGCATTGTTAGCAATGTCATTAAGCACCAGCCCATGGTCTTAGTCATAATTTAAACATCATTTCTAGAGACACACCTTAGATGCAAATGGCCAAATCCTAATTGAATCTTTGCAACGTAAGTTCCAGATTGTCTGGTCTTTATTATCTTTATTGCTTTGGGTGACTTTTTGTTTTTAAGTTCAGAGAGAACCTCCAGGTTTTCTATAGCTGTAACTCACACATTGGGGTCATTGGAAAGTTACCTGATTAGCAGCTTTACAGCTTTGGAAAGCTACTGTGAGGAAGTCTAAAGAGATCTTTAATCCTGAAAACATCCTAGTAAGACTCTTTGCCTTCTACCATAATGAGCCCTACAGTTCTTTTGGAAATTTTCCTATTGAAGAAAAATAGACACTCTGGTATGACATCAACATGTTAGTGTGCTGTCTCAAATAAAAAGGTTATAAAATATTACAGAATTATGAGCATTATGTATCTTATGAATACATTCATTTTTCTGATAGACTTTTGGAATATACATTAGATTTTTGTTTTCTTAATATAGTTAATTTTAATATATATTTTTGATAATTGGTTAAAATGCATCTCATAAAACCTTAAAAGGGTCACAGGTCACTGTTTTCCCCTACCATGTCAGTTTTGTTTCCATCATAGGAGTCAAATCAGTTAAGTTCAGTCTTAGTTCAAAGAAGCTGGGGGCGGGGGTGCTAGGGAACAAAACTTATAATAGTGTTACTGTGTAGATTGCAAAAGAATCTGAGGTTTGTTCAGCAAATATAATGGTGCATTGAGGTGTTATATTAATGTGGGGGGCCAGAAAATGAGCTCTGTGTGTAGTGAATCTATTAAGTGGCAGTTTAGGGTTTAACCTAAAAATTGGGAGAAAGTTGATAAGTGTGGAGGAAGCATGAGACCCGATTTACAGACCTTGCTAGGGTTGTGGTGGTAGTTATGCAGGAGGAATGAAAGAAGAAGGGGATTCAGTGGAGTGTTTGAGGAAGATGGAAGTTTGGGATGGCAAAGTGATCTACCCACCTAGACAGAAAACCGAGTTTCTTTAGAAAGCAAAGCCCCAGGTGTTTACTTACATATCAGGTATATAAACTCTAGGAGCATAAAAAAGAATAGCAAGTAAGGATTCTCATCCCATTTTTGTTTCATGGGCTTGGTAGCCCCAGAGAAAATGGTTGAAACTAGTGAAAACATCCTGGTGGGTTAGGAAATCTATGGAAACATCAAATATGGACAAAATGATTGCATTACAACATTTAATATACAGAATCAATGAAAACAATGTATATATAATAAAAAGAGCAGATAAAAATGTACAAAATATGTTGGGCAAATAGATTCTTTGTGATGAGAGACTAATGCTTTGCAATAATATATTTAGTGACACTATGGGCCAGTGGCTCTTAAACTGTTTTTTTTTTTTGCATCATAATTTATTTGAGAGACTGATGAAAGTATAGAATCCTTTCTTAGAAAAGCACAGACACACATCTATAGGTATTATTTTTCCTGTCGTTTTAGGAGATTATCAGACCTCACGAAACCCATCCTAGGTCCTACATTGAATTCCTTATTAAAGACAAACTGAATAAAGTAATGATCATGAACTTATACTGAAAACACTAGGAAACAGACCAAATAATAGAGGAGCACCTGAGAGTAAAAGAAGATCTCCCACAAATATCTGCTTCATAGAGCAAATTTTAAAATTAAGGAATGGAATTATACTGCATTTGTACCTAAGACTAGGCAGTTTGGTGTATGAAATAATCTGTGACTATTGTAATAATGCTCATAACTCAATTACATTCAATCTCCTGAAGGTGAATAAAAGCGGAAAATAAATCCTATCACATTATTACTTGGTTTTAGAGAATGGAACTATGATCAAGTCAATGTGTGCATTAATTTAAAATTGAAAGTAATATTTTAAAAAGACTACAACTTGTAGGAAATCTTGAAATGTTTTAAATACATTAATAGAAAGACAGGAAAATATGTCACATATCAAAGATTAGGAACTCATAGAAAACTTTTGCATCCATTTTATAAAGTAAAAGGAGCAAAAATAGGGGTGGGGGGGAAATAGGCAAAAGATTGTTTAAGTAAGAAAGGGAAGACCTCCAAGTGTGACAGGTCAGGTGTAAATAAGAAGCCATTCTGGGTATAAAGGCATTTGAGATACAGCACAAAAAGGACTACAATCCAGAAATAAAAGCTTTTTTATCCATGAAAGGCAGAAGGTCAACTGGAGAATCAATGGGACTGCTTGATGATCATGGTGCTCACGAGGAAGAAAGGAAATCTGGAGACTCAATGAATTCTTTGCTTTGGTCTTTGTTGAAACGCAGAAATCTTCACTGTCATCATGTCTTTTGAAGCAAAGAGGTGAGTGAGATAGGTAGTATCAGATCAAATAGTGGTAAAGGAACAGGATGTTCTGCCTCATTTGGTGTGCTGGACATCAGTAAGTTGCTGAAACTTTATGACATCCGTTATAAGAATCTGAAGAAACTCAAGGGAAGAGATTGGCCTAAATGTGAAATAAGTTATTACATTCACTCCTCACTGCTCCTGAGTTCTGCTGTTGCTTCTATTCTATTGGAAATGTCTGAGGACGTCCTACAATCTGTTGACTGGTGAATCTCTTTCATATTAGTGGGCCTTAAATCTGTAGGATCATTGATTGCTTCATGTAATGAGTGGAAAAAGGCATCCTGTTTTCATGACATACTTTATCTGTTAGGAAGGGTAGAGAAGCACTAGGAAAGAACCAGACAAAATTTGTCCAGACATTTGAGTTCATTAAAAAGTTTCACAACAAAGCTCTTCCAAGTTGTGTTACCATGGTATTAGAAGGAATATTTTGTTACACATAGGTTTCAAGAGAAGAAGCACAAAGTAGAATATGTGACTGTGTTATTGATGGAATTATATAAATGGTAGATGTCTCTAGGAATTTCTCCTGGCCCTTTTCATTAAACATGTTTATAGATAACGGGAAAGCAAGTACACAGTGAAATTTCAAAGGGTACAAGCCTAAGCTCTTCTCACTATTGAAATTATAGATCAACAGGAATAGAATTTTGAATGATCATATACAGGAACAGGAAAGTGACAGAAGCACAAGTACTATGAAAAGTACTCACTAAACAGGGAAAAAGAAGCTAAAATAAACTTGTAAAATTGTGAGCTTTGAATTAGATAGAAACATGGTTTCAGTCAGGAACCAGGGAGGATATTTGGAGTCATGTAGATGTACCCTTCAGAGTAAGGGAAAAACAGAGTGTTGGAAGGTTCTGAAATCAGAGTTGCATTAAGAGCAAAACCACTGTGTCTGTGCATTCCTCTGCTTTTAATAGTCATTTGTCAAAAAGAAGGAAGGCTATGAGGAGAACCTGGTTTTAAATCCTGGTTTAGTCCTCAACGTGTTATATGAGGACTAAATTAAATACAGTTAAATACAAGCCTGGTGCATGGCAAACAACACATGCAGAATCCCAGAAAGGAAACAATGAAGTTAGATTTCCTGGCTACAAGAAATCATTTAGTCTCTCAAGTGGTACACAGAACCCCCCCCCGCCCCGGAATTTTTTTTCAGATATCCATGCAACTTTTCTCTAACTTAACTACAAGAATTCACTTCTAACAAGGAAACAGTTTAACTTTTTAGATCAGTTCTAATCATCACTAAGGACTTTATACTTAGTTGAAAGCTGCATTTCTGTAACTTATAGATCAACAGAATAACCTCTTATTTTATCATGATGAACAGGAACATTTATGTAAAATAAAATCTTAGGTAAGTAAATGAGAGATAAATGACCAATATGTGAACTCTGATTTTTTAATGAGTAGTCAAACATAAACTCATAAACCCCTATTTAGTTCTAAGTTACTCGATGTTAATTAACTCAGACTGGATTCTATGGAAAGTGTTGAGAGTACTTAGTATGTTTTAATAAAATATCTGCTGTTGATATTAACTTTTTCCAATCCAGTACATACAAAAGGTAGTCCCAATGTCTTGAGGAGAACAACTGATCCTTCCCTGCCTTAAAAGATCTGATCTAGAATATCTTACTGCTTTTAGATGCATGGCATATAATAAGCTTTCAGTGTGAAATAATTATTGTTGACGAACATCTTTGATTAATTGCCATGATAAATCTGAAGGCTAAGCTGTGGAATGAGTTTCATTGTAATATCTGCTAATGTACAATCTTTATCAACTTTCTGCTTGTAGATTCATCTCCAAATTTTATTCTAATTCACATGTTCACGTCTAAGTTTATTATTGTTATAATTCCTAGAAATTACTATTATCTAACTAACTCAAAGCTCTGACAGTTACTATCATCCTACATCATAAAATGTGCTGGCTAAGGCTGTTAAGTTTGACAGACTTGTGTCTTGAATACACTTCTTTCAAAGCCTTTTAAAACTGTATTCAGTGTTTCAGTTTTAGACTTGGAAAAAAAAAAGAAAAAAAGAAAATAAAAATAAACCATAGTGACCTATATAGGTGATGGTGTTTCCACAAAATTCCATCAAGAACAGAATCTCAGGCTGAATTTTAGCTCAGTGGTGGAGTGTCTGCCTAGCATGTGTGAGGATCCCCAGCACCATAAACAAATCAATAATAAAACAACAGAACACAATCTCTTGGGCTGATCTCTAAGCTTGAAACTTTTTTTCCCTTCAATTCCCCTTCTCCTGTCTTTTCATGTACTCATTTCTGCTAGTTGAATGTTTTATCTCCTTTTGCACCCTGCCTTCATGCAAACTTTAGGCTCTTTCTCAAGAGGTTGGATACTAGATATTCAACATGCTTGTATTATCCGCTAGGCAACTGTATTAGCTCCAGCTGCTGAGATACATTTTAAATTCAATGACTGCATCTTACTCTCTTGTATATTTGCATAAAATTTGGGAGGTTACAAATTTAAATACTAGTTAAGGCTGTGTTTCCAACCACGAGTTCATAAACATTTGCCTCATTGATATTACTGTTGGTATCATTTATTAGTATGTTTATTTTATTTGGATATTTATAAAGCCCTGAGTATCCAGTTCCATTTTGGCTTTCTGTTGCCTTCTACTCATTAGTAACTTTTGTACTGAGCCTGTCTTCAGGCTGACTTATGTTATTTTCTGCATTGCAACTAGATGTCCTTTAGAACAAGGCTTGGCAAACTAGGGGCCATAGAACTGCTGATTCTATCTTGAGATAAGATTAAGATTTACATTTTTAAATAGTTGAAGAAAAATCAAATGAAAAATACTATTTTGTAACACGTGAAAACAACATGATTTTCAAATTTCAGTGGCTGTAACTGAAGTTTTCTGTAATCATAGACACACTCATTTGATTATGTATCTGGCTGCTTTTGTGCTACAACAGCAAGAGTTGAGTAGTTGCAACAGAAACTTATGGCTTGAAAAGCTGAAATTGTTTACCAGAAACCCTTCACAGAAGAGGTACTGACCTTTGCTTAGGAATGTTTTCAGAGACCCATTCAGCTTGTACTTTTTGTCCTTTAAACGTACAGGCTGCTCTAAAAAGAATGCTGCAAGAAGGCAGTACAAGTGCTTCAATTATCTTTTCTTATCTTTTTTTTTTCCTTTTTGAGACAGAGTCTTGCTAAGCACTTCAAGATGGCCTTGGGCTCACTTTGTAGCCCAGGCTGGTCTCGAACTTGCAACGATTCCCCTGTCTCAATTATCTTTTACATCTGATCAACTCCAGACATTTTGCTAATGAAATGAATAGCTTGTTCCTGAAAATATACTTTCATTGGTGAAATAAATCATGACACAAATATCACCTTTTCTATACACACACACACACACACACACACACACACACATATATATATATATATATACCTCATTTCCTTGAAATTCTATTGAATTATCCCTACATTATCTACCTACAGTTTTTAACATACTCCAATCTTTCATCCAAAATCTAAGTTTTCATTCTTGTATTTGTTCTATATGCATTATTAGTAAAGTAAGTCTAAACAGCAGACCCTTTCACCCAACTTCCACATTTCAACTACTGTACTTATTTTCTTTGATATTACACCCTAAATCCAGAAGACTGTCCATGTCTGTGAAACAATCTCACTCTTCTTTATAAAGTTAAAACTCCATCTCTTCTATAATCCCTTCATGACAGTAATAGGAATCAGAATACAAAGGTCAAAATTTATATTTAAAGATCATAGTTTATAATTTAAAATGTCTATATTTAGATTGTTTATATTATCTTGAAAGTAAATATAAAATGTTTTCAAAAAAGTCTCTTGGATTTTTTTTATATGCACCCAAAGATATCAAATATATTTTCTTTTTCTTCTTGTTTGACCTGAATAATATCCAGATTTGAATTAAACCAGTCAGATGGAGCAGATATCTGAGGTTTCCTAGGAAAATAGTCCCTCAAACAACTGTCTCATAGTTCTGGCAGAGTTTTAAATCCAGGCTAGAGTGTTATCTTTCCATATGTAAGAATAACCAGGTAAGCAGATAGAAAGTATACTATTATGTGTATTGAGGGATCAAAGTTACTCATCTGTTTGATGCAAAAGAGTCGTAAGGACTGGTCTACTTCTTATGGTCCTTGCTCTCAAGATCTTGAGCTGTACTTATCCTAGGAAGTTAACAAGTTCAGAGATTCTTCTAGTAGAAATCTGGAATGCAAAAATGCCTATAAAAGACTATGGGACAGAATTTCAAGTAGGCTTAATTTCAGCCAAGATAAAGCAGCTACCCTAACATGGAGCAGGGCCGGAGGCAGAGTCTTATCCCTGGTGAAGCTAGCTTCCTGACAAGTCTTAGCTAAAGTTTTGATTACTTCAAAATGAAAACAAGTTAATTGCTACTCTGGATTGAACTTTAATCAGGGAATTATTTCTTTTAATATGGCTGTGACTACTTCTGTTGCCCCTTTCCTGATGGATGGTGTATGTTTCCACCCTGAGAAAGATTTCCAGAAACTTCAGACATTTGAGTAAAGTCCTTAAAAGGAAAAATCCTCTTATATTGTGTTCTCATTTGTTTTGGAAGTTTTTATATTTTTGTGCATATGACAAGCCTTTAGTGATGCTCTGGATAATTTTTGCAAATATGGTTCTTTCAACTATCACTCCTCAAAAGCTGATCAAAATGTCCCTCTTTAATAGTGGTTGCTTTCATGCTAAGCACATGCTTCAGGCAAGAGCGCAGTGCCCTGTGGATTTAATTCTCGCCTATTAACTTTATACTTTGTTGGCATGTCTCTATTCTTGGACTCACTCTTTGTAAAATAGATAATCGTGTGAGAGATTAGAAGCCCCATTGTCTCAATTCTCTTAGCTGCTTGCTTTGCAGCCTTGTTGGCTAAGTGGCTTCCTTTGATCACGTGAGTATTAATTACCCTTTTGATGTTCTGGAAAGTACATTGTAGCTCTAGTTAAAGGGGATGAGACTCCTGACAGCAAGGTCAAAATTTCTACAAGGTGTTTAATGTCTTTATTATTGGTAGTTAGTCACCCCACACTCTCCATATGGCACCATAAGCATGAACAACCAGAAATGTATACCTGGAGTCCATGTAGATGTTATCTTCTTCCTGGAAGCCAGTTGTAGCTCCCTTGTCAATGCTATGACTTTGCCTTCTGTGCTGACAACCCTAATGACATGGTTTCCTTTTATTGCCAGTTTAATCATTGCCGTGGTGTATCTGCACATTGGCACTTTTGTTCCATGAAGCCATTACTGTTGGCGAAAAGTTCCCAATCCAGGTGTTTTAATGGTTGATCTATCAGGTCAGATCTGTTGGAATAGACTAAACCTACAGTTTCCATACAGCTATGCTCTAGTGTGTTGACATTGAAGCAGGTTTTTTTGTTGTTGTTGTACTGGGAATTGAACTCAAGACCTCACACTTACCAGGCAGGTGCTGCAACACTGAGCTAAATTCCCAGCCCTGAGTGGCAGTTTTTATTATTTATTTATCTTTAAAAAGAAAAAACAAAGAAAAACTAAAAAGCAAACAACAACAACAAACAACATCAACAAGGGAAAATGACAACAACAACAACAACAAAACAATAGTGATAAAGGATTTCAAAGAAAGATGATAGGAATTTAACAATGGTTAAACATTGTTTTTTATCTTAACATTTATTTTTTACCTTCAGAATAATTGCTCAGGTTACCAGATACAGGCATGCGTAATAGATCAAGCAATATGATTTCCACTTGAGCAGTTTCTTTCCCTTTTATTATATCCTTTATAACTTTTGGATATTATTTACTCTTTCAGTTTCTTATAATAGTAAGATGATATGCAAGTCTGATTTATTTCACTTATGAGTAAAGTTTCTAGTTTATTTACATATAAAAGGTTCCAATTTATCATTCTTTATAACTGAGTAGTATTTGATTGTATAAAAATGCCACATCTTTTTATTTACTCCTCAGTCAATGGGCATTTGGCTTGTTTCCAAGATCTGGCTATTATAGATTGGTTTTCTAATTTTTATTTTAAGGAGAATGAAAAAAAAAACAAAGAAAAACAGAACAAAGCAGATCAGAACAAAACAATGCAAACAACACACGATTACAAAACAAGACAACAGGAAATCAACAGTGGCTACCACAATGTCTCTTGTTTTCTTCAAAACAGTTGTCCATATCTTCACACAAAATGAATTCAAACAAAACAAAATAGTATAAAACCGATCAAAACAAAAGAATGAAAGCATTACAGATCTTCAAAACTAGACAGTAGGAAAATCAACAATGGCTACCATAATGTCTCTTGTTCTCTTCAAAATAGCTGACTACACCTTCACGCATATTGAAATCAAATAGTAGAAAACAGACTAAAACCAATCAAAATAAAGAATAAAAGCATTATTGGACTTCAAAAGAAGATGATAGGAAATCATCAATGGCTACCATAATGTCTAATTTTCTTCTAAGTAGTTGTTGATATCATCACACATAATAAAATCAATTCTTGTAAACTCTTTAGGAAAAGATCTAGGCATGTACAAACCTATACTTGTACATCTATTCTTTCTGTATTAGAGGGAAAAACCAAAATAAAACAAAACAAAATACAAGAAAAACAAGAAACAAAAGAGACAAATAAATAACAATAATGAAAAGCCCAAAACAATAACAATATAGACTTTCAAAACAAGGTTGTAGGAACATAACTAAGGTTGTTATTTTGCATAGTTATCTTCAAAAGAGTTACTCAGATTTCCAGATATAAACATGCAAAATTGATCTAATCCTATTACTGTTAGCTGCTTTATTCCGTGAACTATTAGAATTAGTAGTGCAATCATCTTAGCTATCTTGTGTATATATACAAATTGATACTGTGTTCTTTTCCCTTCCTTCTTTTCTCCTTGTCCCTGAGTTTTTTTTCTCCTTTGAGCAGTTTCTTACTCTTTCATAATATTTATTGAAGATTTTGTATCTTAATTTCTCCTTCAGTTTCTTACACTAGGGAGACAATACAGTATGTACACATGTGAGTTTGATTTATTTCACTTATGACTATTGTCTCAAATCTCATCCATTTACCTATAAAAGCCTCAGTGTGATCCTTCTTTGGAGCTGAGTAGTACTCCATTGAATAAAGATACCACATATTTTTTACCCATTCCTCAATGGATGTACATTTGCCTTGTTTACAAGATTTGGCTATTACAAATTGTGCTACTATAAACATGGTTGCACATATATCACTGTGGTATGATGTTTTCAGTTCTTCTGGGAATATATCAAGAAGTAGATTAGCTGGGACAAATGGGACTTCCAATCCCAGCTCTTTGAGGACTCTCCAGACTTTTTTCTACAGTGGCTGTACCAGACTACATTCCCACTAACAGTGCAGAAGAGTTCCTTTTTCCCCACAACCTCTTCAGCTATTGTTATTGGTGATTTTCTAAGCCTGACTATTCTTTCTGGAGTGAGATGGAATCTTAGTGTGGTTTTAATTTACATTTCTCTAGTGACCAATGATGCCAAACATTTTTAAATATATTTATTTGCCATTTATATATCTTCATTTGAGAAGTATGCATTCCTCTCAGATGCTCATTTTTGGATTATGTTTTTCAATTTTGGGGATCTGATTTTTAAAAATTCTTTATTCTAGAGAAAAGTCCTCTGTCTGAGGGACAGTTGACTGAGATTCCCCCCCCCCCCCAATTTGTGGGTTTTCTTTTCACTCTGTTGGAGATTTCCTTTGACCTGCAAAAACTTTTTAATAACAAGATGCCAGGGCTGGGGATTTAGCTCAGAGGTATAAGCACCTGCCTTGCAAGCCCGCGGTTTTGAGTTCAATCCCCAGTACTCCCTCTCCCCCCCAAAAAACAAACCAAACCGAAACAAAACAACAACAACAACAACAAAAACGAGATCCCAGTTGTTGATTCTGGGAAGTATTTCCCATGGAGTTTGATATTTGTTCATGAATTCTCTGCCTACCCCTATGTCTTCAAGATTTCTACCTACTTTGTCTTCCAACAGATTTAGTGTTTCTGTTTTAATATTTAGATCTCTGATCCATTTTGACTTTAGTTTAGAACATGGTGATAGGCATGGATCTAGTTTTAGTTTTCAGCATGTGGGAAGCCAGTTTTTCCAGCACCACTTATTAAAGAGGCTATCTTTCTTCCAGTGAATGTGTTTGACACCTTTGTAGTTGTGATCTTATCTTCTAATCTATTCCATTGATCTTGAGGTCTGTTTTTATTCCAGTACCATGCTGATTTTATCACAGTAACTTTGTAGTATAATTTCAAGTTAGGGTTTAACTGACAGCCTGTCCTTCATTGCCCAGAATTGCCTTTGCTATTCTAGGTCTCTTCTGGTTCCAGATGAATTTTAGGAATGACTTCTCAAGATCTGTGAGGTATTTTAATGGTATTTTGATTGGAATTGTGTTAAAAATCTGTATAACAATTTTTGGAGAATGGCTATTTTCACAATGTTTGTTCTTCCTATTCATGAACAAGAAATGGCTTTCCATTTTTTCTTTCTTTCTTTTTCTATTTTTTGGTAATGGGGATCAAACTCATGACCTTGTGCTTGCCAGGCAGGTGCTTATGCTGCTGAGCTAAATTCCCAGCCCTGTTTTTCCATGTTCTGAGATCCTCTTCTGTTTCTTTTTCTCATGAATTGTAATTTTCATTGAATAGATCTTTTACTTCTTTTGTTAGATTGATTCCTAAGTATTTCATTTTTTTGGATGCTATTGTGGAGGATGTGGTTTCTCTTATTTCTCTCTCAGTTTGTTGTTTGTGTAGAGGAATGCTATTGATTTTTGAATATTGACTTTGTATCCAGATATCTTACTGAATTTGGTTATTACATCTAGAAGTGTTTCAATGGAGTTTTGAGGGTCTTCTATGTAGAGTATCATGTCATCTGCAAATAATGAAACTTTAACTTCTTCCTTTCCTATCCTTATTCCTTTTACTTCTGTCTCTTTTTTAATTGCTCTGGCTAATGTTGCCAACATTATATTGAATAGATGTGTTGGTAATGGACATCTTTGTCTTATTCCTGATTTTAGGGTGAAAGCTTTCAGTTTTTGACCATTTAATATGATACTGGCTCTTGGTTCATCATAGATGGCTTTTACCAGACTGAGGTAAAGACCATCTATTCCAATTTTCTGTACAGTTCTTCTCATGAATGAGTGTTGGACTTGATCAAAAGCTTTTTCTGCTTCTATTGAAATGATCATGTAATTCTTGTCTTTGGCTCTATTGATATGGTATATAATGTTTCTTGATTTGCATATGTTGAACCATCCCTGCATTCCCACTTGGTCATGGTGTATAATCTTCTTGATGACTTGCTGCATTTTGTTTGTCAGTACTTTACTGAGGATTTTTGCATTCATATTCAATAGGGAGATTGGCCTATAGTTCTCTTTTTTGCCTGCTTCAGTGGTATTGGTTGTGCCTCAGTTTCCCTAACACTATCATCTGGATTTACACTTCGTGTCATTTGCCTTGTTTCCTATCTTATTGTATAGCATGTTTTGGGGTGGGGTCCAAACCATTTAAAGCTTCATGTAATGGACACTCATTAGTCTATTAGCCTGTAACTAGGGACTGAAATCTCTTGCCAGTGGTTTTCCAAATAAGGTGGGAGGCAAGCCCAAGGCCAGAGTAGAAATCCTGATTGATTTATTTGTAAGGGTTGAACATGACTTTTCCATTCTGGGACTCTGCTTGCCCATACATTGGGTGTTATCTTTTCACAGGATTTAGTTTGTAAGGCATGCCTTGGTCCAGAAACTGAGTGGGGCATACAGGGAGCTGTGTTTAAGAGGCAGGTCCCCTACCTGACTCTCCAATGGCCATAGAAATGAATGATCATGAATTCGTTCAGAGATTCGGGTGACCAGAGTTGACTTAGACGGGACAGAATCACAGTATCAACTAAAAGGCCAATTAGCTTGTTCCTCACTGTCAGCTGCATTCAGAGTTTCTGTGAGGGAGAAAGGAAATGATTGTATTAGTTCTAAAGGAACCCCTTGGCCCTTTACATTGTTCTAATTTCCCAGCTGCAGAGAGCATTTCTCTGATCAAATCAGGGTTCCTTGTGTGGTCTGAGAAAGTGGAATCCAGCCTGTCCTTTTCTCTTTTTAACCTTCTTTACATAAAAAAGAAAAAAGAAATCTGCACAACTTTATTACCGCTTCCCTTCCTACTTATGGTTTTTTTTTCTTCTTTTGTTCTTTATTTAGATTTATATTCTGAAACAATTCTTTAAAATGACAATCATTTTGTCTTTTTTAGGCCAATGCTTTACATGCGATAAGCCCTGACACCTTTGTGTTCCTGCAGGTAGTGTCTGCTATACAGCTGTTAGATTTATGTGCTAGATTAGCCAAGAAACAGTTTCAACCTCAGAATTCTGTCTGTCAGACAAGAACAGATATCTCCTTTTTTTTCTTACCAACATTTTCTACAAAATTCCAAACTCCTTACGTATTTTTTTTAAAGAGAAAAAAAAAACAGAAAAATCAAGAAGCAAACAATCAAAAAACAACAAAAGGTAGAATAATAACAACAAACAATAGTAATATAGGATTTTAAAACAAGATGATAGGAATCTAACAACGGTTATTATATTGCATATTGTTATCTTCAAAATAGTTGCTCATATATAGGCATGCAAGATTGATCAAACAATAGTTTCCCTTTGAGTGGTTTCTTTTCCTTTTACTATGTCTATTGTAACTTTTGGATATTATTTACTCTTTTAGCTTCTTTCAATAGTGAGACAATATGGTGTTTACACATTCAAGTCTGATTTACTTCACTTATGAGTATGGTTTCTAGTTGCATCCATTTACCTATAAAAGCCTCGAGTTTATTGTTCTTTGTGACTGAGTAGTATTTCATTGTATAAAAATACTACATTTTAAAAATCCATTCCTCAGTTGATGGGCATTTGGATTGCTTTCAAGATCTAGCTATTACAAATTGTGCAGCTATAAACATGGGTGCACATATATCACTGTGGTATGATGTTGTAATCAGGGGTTGTGAGGAGAACAATTCCAATCAGGACACAGAATTTATAATACTATTTTATGATGGTTACCCAGAGTTAAACCCAAAAAGTGCAGGAAATCTGTCCATAGGACTGAAGATCCAGAATATCAGCCAAGGGCCTGGATCCCGCAGCAGTGCCCACGTGAGTTCAGCTGAAGACCTAAAGCCCATGACAATACCTCCCATGAGTCCAGCTGGAGGTCAAGAGCCCGTGACAATGACTCATTCCAGTCTGTTTTACGGATCTGCCGGGAAGGCCTAAGGTCAGTGGTAGAAGCAGGAAGTCTATGCCAGTGGGATGAAGGAGCTATGCCAGTAGGTTGAGAGTTCTACACTGGAGCTGAGAGGTCATGCTCAAAATAAGGACCAGGGCTGCCCTGAAAAGTACCACAGCCATCCTCAGCAACAAGTAGATTCTAAGCTCCTTGGATGATGATAACAGTTGAGTACATGCCAGGAAGCCGGCGTGACAAGCTTCTCCTGGAGATTAAACAGCATACATTGTGCCCTCCAGAGCCAGGAAGTGATGCTCTATGTAAGGACCAGAGCTCTGCCAAAGTGAAGCACAGGCACTCTCACCAACAAGGTCCTGAGATCCTCTGAGGATAATGGCTGAATTCATATCAGGGAAGCTAACCATGACAAGCTCCTCCAGGAGAACCAATAGCTGGAAATAGCAACACTTAGGAGAACCCACAATGCCTAGCTCTTCTTCTCCATGTCTCTATTTATGCTGACAACTTTCCTCAGGTGGGCCATCTACACTCAGCACCATGCTGATTTAATTCAGCTGGTGTTAAGTTGACTCCCAGTTTTTAATCAATAACAGATGTTTTCAATTCTTCTAGGAAAATACCCAGAAGGGGATTAGCTGGGTCAAATGGAACCTATAATCTTGGTTTTTTGAGGAATCTCAACACTGATTTCCACAGTGGTTGTACCAATCTACGCTCCCACCAGTGATGGAGAAGAGTTCTTTTTCGCAACAGTTCCTTCAGCATTTGTTGTTGTTAATTTCTTGACGTTAGCCATGCTTTCTGCAGTGAAATGGAATCTCAGTGTTGTTTTAATTTGCATTTCTTGAGTGACAAATGATGTTGGACATTTTTTCATGTATTTGTTTGCCATTTGTATTTCTTCCTCTCAGAAACCCATTTTTGGGTTGGGTCTTTTTTAAAAAAAAATTTTATTTAAAGAAAAATTTTTGAAAGAGAAAGAGGGTGGAAACAATACAAAATCTCAAAAACAAAACAAAACAAAACAAGAAACCAAAAATAGTACCCAGTAAGAAATCACTAGTTGATAATTACATACTTTCCTCTTAGATGCAGTTGTTCAAGTTACAAAAGTAAATCCCACAAAGTGGACATCCAAACAGTGAGACTGCAGTCAGTTTTGCTCATCCATCCAACTAAAACTTTAGCAACATGGTTATTAATTCCACACACTCAAACATACATGCAGTTATATCCTTTAGAATACTCTTTTCCTTTTTTTCTTTACAATAACTATAATCCATTCTTATGAACTACTTAGAAGTTCTACACATGTATAAGTCTCTACACATATACCTAGCCTTTCTGTATTAGAGGGAGGAACAACTCAAACAAGTCAACAATACAAATTCCTAGACAAACACGAAATGAAAAGAACATACAAAAACACAACACTAGGTGATCTACGGTAGTCACTATGATGTCTCTTGTTATTTTCAATAAAATTGTCTATATCATCAAATATAGTATAAACAGCATTGCATTACACTATTAATAAAATCTAAACATTGGAGAAATTATAGGACTTCAAAGGCAGTTAATAATCAAACCAGAATGGGTATCCTATTGAATCCTGTCTTCTTCAGAGTAGTTGCCCTATTCTCAGACTCAACACTCTCAAGCATATCAGATTCAAATAAAATCAGTCAAGATAAAACAGTGATATAACCAATCTTCTCTGTCTTATCTCTGACATGCTATTTTTCTGTTGTTATTTGTTTACTTTTCTCCTTCATTCCACTGTCTGCCCCTTTCTTTGAGGCCTTTCTGCCATTATTCCTGGAATTCTGGTGATTTTCTTCTCTCTCTCTAGAATGTCCTTCAGTATTCTTTGCAGGGTTGGATTGGTGGTCACAAACTCCCCCAGTTCCTCTTTGTCGTGGAAATATCTTGTCTCTCCATTAATTTTGAGAGACAGTTTTGCAGGGTACATCATTCTGGGTTGAAGGTTATTTTCTTTCAGGGCTTAGAATATTTTGCTCCAAGCTCTTCTTGATTTGATGGTTTGGATTGAGAAGTCTGCTGTGATTTTGATGAGTTTTTCTTTATAGGTAATCTGTTTCTTTTCTCTGACCACTTTTAATATTCTGTTCTTGTGATGGATTTCTGGGATCCTGATTATTATATGTTTGGGTGTAGATCTGTTTTGGTTGTAGCTGGCTGGAGTTCTATATGCCTCATTTATCTGAACTTCATTTCCGTTACCTATGTTTGGGAAGTTTTCCTTAATTATTTCTGTGAATAGACTTTTTATTTCATTTGTATTTGTTGCTGCATCTTCATTCACATATTTTGTTCTTAGGTTATAAATCCTCTTGTCATCCTCTAGCCTTTGTATTATTGCTTCCTGGTTCCTTGTTATTTTTAAGAGATCCTTCCTTTCATGATCATACTTTGCAAATCTATCTTCAAGTTTTGAAAGTTTGTCTTTAGTTTCTGTTAAAAGGTTTGCCAGCTTTCAATGGAGTTTTTAATTTCCTGATATTCTCTTTGGATCTGTTTCATATATTCTAGGTTTTGTTTATATTCTTCATCAAAGACTTCTCTCCTTTCTCTGGGTTCCTCTATTGTTTCATTTGTGTCTACTTGAGGATTACCCAGGACTTCTTTTATTAATCTTCTTATATCTTGCTTCGCCTGAGTTAGAATTTCAGATTTAAATTTTCGATGAGGTCACAGAGGTATTTCTTTATTTCCGATGAGGCTGTCTCTGACATTACAGGTTTGCTGCTCTCAACTTCCTCTGCATTTACCTCTGCTGGACTTACTTTCCCTGGTTCCTCAGTTGGGGACCTTTTGCTCTTTCTCTTGTCATGTTTCTGGCCCCCTTCAGACAGGGGGGTGGTGGAGGTCTCTGGGCCTTTTGTATTGCTTACAGTTTTTCTGCAGCACTCTTGCTAGGGAAGTACTGCCCCTGAGTCCACTGCAGATCTGCGAGTTGCACGCTGAGAACTGGCTCCTCCCCCATGCCAGTCAACCAGTTTATACTTCAACAAGTTTGTGTGTTCCCTGGGGATGCCACTGGCCCAGAAAAGCCTTGTCCCCGACTATTGGGTTTCAACCAGGGGTGTGGCCCAGCCTGAGTAGATCCCACCAATCTGCTTTGGACTAAGAGTCATTGGTGGATGCTGCCTTGGGTTTTGATTCAAGCTGGCCCTGCCCAACTGCAAAATGTCACCCATCTGGTTCTCCCAATCTGGGAAATCCAGTTGCCATCACTCACCAAAGTACATGCAGCTTGACTGGCCATTTCCACTCCCTGTTGCAGCTCCTCCCCCTGCCGAGGGTCTGGAGCTCACCAACCCCTGCTCTCAGCAGGGCCACAATCTCAGCGTGCCAGTACAGTGACCGGGGCTTGCCCAGCTCCAGCCCTCTGTCCATGCTTCTTCTTCTTCTTTTTTTTTTTCTTTTTCTTTTTCCTCAGTTCCTTCCTGGGTCATGAGAATTCCTCTCCTTTTGTCTGGCTTTCTCTATGTTGCCAGATTCCAGCGTCTGAGTTGTTTTTATTTATTTTTTTCTCAGAGAGGCTGTCTTATTGTGCCACCAGTCAGTCGGCTATCTTGCAATCCACTGGGTTGGGTCTTTAAATTTGAGGGACCTGATTTTTTTTTTCAATTCTTTATATGTTCTAGATAAAGGTCCTTTATCTGAAGTTGGGAAAAATTGTTTTCAAATCTGTGGGTTTTCTTTTCACTCTGCTGATGTTTTCTTTCAATGTAGAAAAGCTTTGTAATAAGCCAATATCCCAGTTGTCGATCCTTTGAAGTACTTCCCATGCAGTTTGGTTTTTGTTCATGTACTCTTTGCCTACCCCTGTGTCTTTGAGATTTCTACCTAGTTTGTCTTCAAGTAGGTTTAGTGTTTCTGTCTTAATATTTAGATCTTTGATCTGTTATGACTTTATTTTAGTGCATTGTGATAGGTATGGATCTAATTTAAGTCTTTGGCATGTAGAAACTCAGTTTTTCCAACACCACTTATTAAAGAGGCTATCTTTCTCCAGTGAATATGTTTGGACCCTTAGTCAAAAATAAGGTGGCTCAGTGTTTTTGTAGCTATGTATGTATCTTCTGTTCTGTTCCATTGATCCTCAGGTCTGTTTTCTTGCCAGTGCCATGCTAATTTTATTATAGTACCTTTTAAGTATAATTTCAAGTTTGGGATTGTGATGTCTCCTGCTTTGTTTTTGTTGCCCATGATGCCTTTGCCATTCTAGCTCTCTTATGGTTCCATATGATTTTGGGAATGTTTTCTCTAGATCTGTGAGGTATGCAAATAGTATTTTTATTGGGATTGCATTAAATCTGTATAATGGTTTTGAGAGAGTGGGCATTTTCACAATGTTGGTTCTTCCTATTCATGAGCAAATGGGTATCTTTCACATTTTCTGAATTCATCTTTAATTTCTTTTTGCAGAGTACTGTAATTTTCTCTCTTTTTTCTGTACTAAGGATCAAACTCATGACCTTGCACTTACCAGGCAAGCACTTGGGCCACTGAGCTAAATCCCCAGCCCAGTATAGTAATTTTCAATGTATAAATTTTTATTTCCTTTATTAGATAGATTTCTAAGTATTTCATTTTTTAAATGTTATTGTGAAGGATGTGGTTTCTCTAATTTCTCTCTCAGTGAGTTTGTTGTTTGTGTAAAGGAATGCTATTGACTTTTTAAAAAAATTTTATTTAAAGAGAAAAAAGAAACAAAACAGAAAAAAGAAACAATACAGAATTCCAAAGGAAAAAGGAAAAACAATGAAAAAAAAGCACTAAGAATTCACTAGTTGATAAATTACATATTGTCATCTTGGGTATAGTTGTTCACAAAATTAAAGGATACATAGTAGGCAATCAAACAGTGACACTGCAAACAGTTCTACTCAACAATCCAACAAAGATTCACCAATATGGTCATCTATTTTACACACTCAAACATACATGCAGTTATATCCCTTAGAGCACTTTCTTTTCCTCTTTTTTACAATAGCAATTACACATTTTGGTTTTATTACTGTTGTAGTTCTTATTTACTTTTTACACTAGAGACACAATATGATATTTATAAATATGATTCTCATTTATTTCACTAATGAGAATAGTCTCAAGTTGTCTCCATTTGCCTATGAAGGCCTCAAGATCATCCTTTTTTATAGGTGAGTAATATTCCATTGTATAAAAATGCCACATCTTTTTCATCCACTCTGCAGTTGATGGGCATCTTGGTTGTTTCCAGGATTTAGCTATCACAAATTGTGCAGGTATGAACATGGGTGCACATTTATCACTGTGATATGACCTTTTCAGTTCTTTGGGGAAAATACCCAGGAGAATAGCTGGGTTGAATGAAACTTCCAATCCTGGTCTTCTGAGGATTCGCCATATGGATTTCCATAGTGGTTGCACCAGTCTGCACTCCCACCAAGAGTAGAGCAATATTCCTTTTTCCCCCGCAGCCTCGCCATTTGTTATCAGTTGATTTCTTGATAGCAGCTATTCTTTCTGGAGTGAGAGAAAATCTCAGTGCTGTTTTAATTTGCATTTCTTGAATGACCAGTGATGGTGACTATTTCTTCATGTATTTATTTGCCATTTGTATATCTTTCTCTGAGAACTGTGTGTTCATCTCAGATGCCCATTTTTGGAGGGGGTCTTTGAATTTGGGGGCTTGATGTTTTTCAGTTCTTTATATGTTGTGGAAACAAGTCTTGTCTGAGGGGTTGCTGGCTAAAATTCTTTCCCATTCTGTGGGTTTTCTTTTTACTCTGTTGGTGATTTCCTTTGAAGTGCAGAAACTTTCCAATAATATGAGATCCCAATTGTTGATTCTTGAAGTGTTTCCCGTGCAGTTTGTGTTTTGTTCATGAATTCTCTGCCTACCCCTATGTCTTGAAGACTTCTACCTACCTTGTCTTCCAGTAGATTTAGTGTTTCTGTTTTGATATTTAGGTCCCTGATCCATTTAGACTTTAGTTTTGTGCACGGTGATAGGCTTGGATCTAGTTTCAGTCTTCGGCATCTAGAGAGCCAATTTTTCCAACACCATTTATTAAAGAGACTATCCTGCCAGTGGACATATTTAGCCCCTTTGTCAAATATCAGGTGGCTGAGTGTCTTTGTAGTTGTGCTTCCATCTTCTAATCTGTTCCATTGATCCTCAGGTCTATTTCTTTGCCAGTACCATGCTGATTTGATCACTGTGGCTTTATAGTACTGTTTCAAGTCAGGAATTGAGATGCCTCCTGCCTTGCTTTTGCTGCCTGGAATTGCCTTTGCTTTTCTAGGTTTCTTCTGTTTCCAAATGGATTTTAGGAGTGTGTTCTCTAGATCTGTGAGGTATGTCAATGGTATGTTGATTGGAATTACATTAAATCTGTACAAAGGTTTTGGGAGTATGGCCATTTTCACAATGTTGGTTCTTCCTAAGCAAGAGTAAGGAATATCCTTCCATTTTCTAATATCCTCTTCAATCTCCTTTTTCAGCATAGTATAATTTTCAGCATATAGGTCATTTACATTTTTAGTTAGGTTGATTCCTAAGTATTTCATTTTTTTTTAGATGTTATTGCAAATGGCGATATTTCCATAATTTCTCTCTCGGTGAGTTTTTTGTTTGATTATAGAAATGCTGTTGATTTTTGAGCATTGACTTTGTATCCAGCTACACTGCTGAACTTGTTTATTACCTCTGATAGTCTTTTAATGGAGTTTTTTGGGTCTATATTGAGTATCATGTCATCTGCAAATATTGATAATTTAACTTCTTCCTTTCCTATCTTACTCCTTTTATTTCTCTCTCTTGTCTGATTGCCCTGGCTAGTGTTTCCAGAACTATGTTGAAAAGGAGTGGTGATAGTGGACATCCTTGTCTTGTTCCTGATTTTAAAGTGAAAGCTTTCAGATTTTGTTCATTTAGTATAATGTTGGCTGGTGGTTTGTCAAAGATGACCTTTATAAAGTTGAGGTAGACGCCATGTAGTCCAAGTTTCTGAAGGGTTTTTATCATGAACATGTGTTGGACTTTGTCGAAAGCTTTTACTGCATCTATTGAGATGACCATATGGTTTTTGTTTTTGGCTCTGTTGATGTGGTATATTACATTTATTGATTTGTGTATGTTAAACCATCCCTGCATTCCTGGAATGAACCCCACTTGGTCATGATGTATAATCTTCTTGATGATTTGCTGCATTCTATTTGCCAGTATTTTGTTGAGAATCTTTGCATCAGTGTTCATTAGTGAGCTTAACCTATAGTTGTCTTTTTTGGTTGGATCTTTCTCTGGTGTGGTATCAGAGTAATACTTTCCTTCAGGAATGATTTAGGGAGGATTGCTTTTTGTCCCAATTTCATTGAAGAGTTTAAGAAGTATTGGCATCAAATCTCTAAATTTCTTGTAGAATTCAGCTATAAATCCATCAGGACCTGGGATTTTCTTTGTTGGTAAGTTTTCAATTACATTTTCAATTTCAATAGCTGATACTGGGTTGTTCAAAATTGCTATATCTTCTTGGTTGAGCTTTGGTAGTTCATATGTTTCTAGAAATCTATCCATTTCCTCTGTGTTTTCCACTCTTTGTGAGTAGAGATTTTCAAAGTAGGCATTCATGACATTTTGAATTTCCATGGAATCTGTAGTAATTTCTCCCTTTTCAGTTCTTATTGCATGAATTTGGGTTTTTTCTTTCTTTCATTTGATAAGGTTAGCTAGGGGTTTGTCAATTTTGTTTATTCTCTCAAAAAACAGCTTTTTGATTCATTAATTCTTTGTATTGTTTTTTTAGTTTCAATTGCATTGATTTCTGCTCTAATCTTTACAATTTCCTGTCTTCTAGGAGCTTTGGGTTTAGCTTGTTCTTCTTTTTCTAGAAGCTTGAGATGGAGCATTAGGTTGTTTATTTGTGCTCATTCTGTTTTCTTGATATGACAGTTTATTGCTATATATTTCTCTCTTAAGACTGCTTTCATTGCATACCACAGATTACAGTATGTTGTTTCTATATTTTCATTGAATTGTAGGTATTTTATTTCTTCTTTAATTTCGACTGTAGCCCACTGGTTGTTGAAAAGGCTGTTATTTAATTTCCATGTACTTATGTAGGTTTTACAATTTCTTTTGCCATTAATTTCCAATTTCAGTGCACTGTGGTCAGATATTATGCATGGTATGATTTCAATACCTTTGCACTTACTTAAGAATGTTTTATGGGATAATATATGGTGTATTTTGGAGAATGTCCCATGTGAAGCTGATAAGAAAGTGTGTTGTGATGTGGTTGGGTGGAACACTGTGTAAGTGTCTACTAAGTCCAATTGCTCACAGTTATGATTCAGTTCTGTTATTTCTTTGCTGACTTTTTGTCTAGTTGATCTATCTCTTTGTGACAATGGGCTGTTAAGATCTCCTGTTATACCTGTGTTCTTGTGTATTTTGTTTTTCATGTCCATTAGTGTCTGTCTTATATAGTTGGGTGTTCCTTTGTTTGGTGCATATATATTTATAATTGTTAGTTTTCCTCTTGAATTTTTCCACTAACGAGTATATACTGACCTTCTTTTTTTAAAAATTTATTTAAAGAGAAGCTAAAGCATGTAAAGGGTAGAGGTAATATAGAATTCCAAAAAAAGATAAACAATAAGAAATCACTTGTTAATAAATTACATATTGTCCTCTTAGAAATAGTTGTTCAAGTTACAAAATTAAAGCATACAAAGTAGATAGTCAAACAGTTATAGTGTAAAACCTATGCATGCATGAATCTCTGCATGTATTTCTATACTTTCTGTATTAGAGGGAAAAACAAAACTTAATAAGATGAAACAAAACAAATTCCTATAAAAACATGAAACCAAAAAGTTGTATAAAACCACAGTACAAGGTGATCTATAATGATTATTGTGTTGCTTCTTATTATCTTCAATAGAATGTCTGTATCATCAGGCATAATTGAATATGGGCTGTATAATTGAGTATAGCAGTAAATAACAATATTAGTAAAAATAAAACATTGCAGACAGTATAAAACTTCAAACGCAGGTAATAATCAAAGAATAGTGGATATTCTAGTGGATCTTGTCATCTTAAGTGCAGTTGCCTATACTCTCAGACTTGATACTATCAATCATAACAGCTTTGAATAAAATCTATCAATACAAAGCAGTGATCCAACAAACAAGATTCGATTATGATCAGTCATGGTAAAACAGTGTAGGTTTTACAGAGCTTTAGATTATGTTAATAGGAAATTAGTGATTACGTTACTATATCCTGTTATTTTTGGGATTACTGTCTGTTCTCTCAAATCTAGTACAGGTAGAATGACTGGAACAGAATATAATACATCTAAGCAGAGTAGTGAGAGTAATGTGGGTTTTAAATCCTGGTGCACTATTAACAATATAGCATATCAAGGCCATCTATGTTAGAGTTTCTAGTTATCCTTCTCTACGTCATTTCTGCTATGGTTTTTTTCTGCCTTTGTTTGTCTACTTTTCTCCTTCATTCTACTGCTTGCCCCATTTTTTGAACCTTTCCTGCCACTGTTCCTAAAATCCTGGTATTTTTTTTTACTCTCTCTCTAGAATGTCCTTTAGTATTCTCTGTAGGGTTGGAGTGGTGGTCACAAACTGCCCTAGTTCCTCTTTGTCATGGAAGCATCTTGTTTCTCCATTAATTTCTAATGACAGTTTTGCAGGGTACATCAATCTGGGCTGGATGTTATTTTCTTTTAGGGCTTGGAAGACTTGGCTCCAAGCTCTTCTTGATCTGATGGTCTGAGTTGAGAAGTCAGCTGTGAATCTGATGGGCTTACCTTTATAGGTAATCTGTTTCTTTTCTCTGATGGCTTTTAATATTCTGTTTTTATATTGAATTTTTGGTACCGTGATTATTATATGTCTGGGTGTAGCTCTGTTTTGGTTGTAGGTGGCTGGAGTTCAGTATGCCTCACACAACTGAATGTCATTTTCTTTTCCCATGCTTGGAAAGTTTTCCTTAATTACTTCTGTGAATAGCCTTTGTAATTCGCCTGTATGTATTCCTACTTCTTCATTCACTTTTCTTATTCTTAAATTATAGATTCTCTTGTCATCTTCTAGCCTTTGTACTGTTACTGCCTGTTTCCTTGTTATTTTTAAGAGATCTTTCCTTTCCTGATCACACACTGCAAACTTGTCTTCAAGTTTTGATGGTCTATCCTTAGTTTCTTTTAAGGAGTTTTTCCAGCTTTAAATGGAGTTTTTAAATTCCTCATAGTCTCTTTGAATCTGCTTCATGTATTCTACATTTTCTTTATATTCTTTATTGAATGTTTCTTTCCTTTTTTTGTGTTCCTCCCTTCTTCCATCTGTATCATCCTGAGAGATGCTTCCTGAGAGCATTTCTTTTATTATTCTACTCATATCCTGCTTTGCCTGATTTAATATTTCAGTCTTGAGCTCTTCTACAAGGTCCCAAAGATATCTCTTAATGTCCATTTAAGCCATGTCTGATGTTGTGTGTTTGCCGCTCTCAGTCTGCCTTGTTTTTCCTTCTCCTGGATTAGTGCTCTCAGGGTTCTGGGCTGGGGGGCCTCCTCCTGCCTCTGTCTCCTGTCATGGCCCTGGCTTCCTCCACACGGGTTACAGTGCAGGTCCCAGCCCCCTTCCCTGTTGGCCACATTTCCTCCAAAGCTTGCTGGCGAGGGAATTCTACCCTATTCTGCCTGCTCTTGTCACTGAGGTGTAAGCAGCAGCTGCATATGCCTGCCCCTCCCCACCAGGCCAGCCAAACTTCAGGGGCCTTCACCTGGTCAGTGTGTGCTAGGCACAGGGTATTGATTTGGTACAGCTATTTGCATCCTGGCCAGGGGCGTGGCCCAGTCCAAGCAAATCCCATGAATCTGCTGAGGGGGGAGGAACCAATTGAAGTCATTATTGCTCCTAGTTCAGGCTCCTCCTGCCCAATTCCAACATGTCACCCATTTGTCATGCCCTTCCCATCGGGGGGTCTCATTCCCAGCACTGACTGTGGATTAATGAAGGTCCTTTAACCAGCTCTGCTCTCCATCAAGCTCACCATCCCCTTATTTTAGGGCTCCTGTGCTTCCTTGTGAGTGGTGGCAGGAACGAGTTTGGGTGGCTCTGCCTGCTGGTGTGGATTCAAGCAAACTTGGTGGGTCACCACGAAAATGCTGTGTCCCGTAATTTTTAGCCATTTCAGTTGTAGTCCTGAAGTATTTGATGAGCTTTTTTATGTTTTAATTTCTTCCCGTGTCAAGAGGATCCATCTCCCTCTCTTGGTCTCTCCAGGGTGTTTTATTCTGGCAAATGAGTTCTTCTCCCAGGAGGCTTTGTATTTTGTTGCTCACTGATCAGCCATCTTGTCTTCTCCAAGAATGTGCATCTTAAAACTTATATACATAGTTTGAAGGTGATTTTGTGCATCATTTATGGAGCACCTCAGTTAATCTGCCACCTATCACATGGAGTCATGTATGGAATTTGCAATTGTGGTATCATGTTGGCACTCAAAAAGTTTTAGACTTTTGAAGCATTTCTGATTTTAGATGTTCAGAGATGATCAACCTGAAGCCCAAAGTTAAAGAAGAAAAGATTTCCTGTAGCTTGCACTTTGTAGAGTTTCAGTTCTTAGGTGGCTGCCTCCAAGGCAAGGGGGCATGGCAGAGGGACATGACAGAGTGGACGGGAGGCCTTAGAAGATAAGCAGTAGCTCTAGTGACCTTCTTTATCTCTTTTAATTATTTTATGTTCAAAGTTCACATTGTCTGAAAATAGAATAGTTACCCCTGCTTTTTTCTGGGTTCCTGTTGCATGGAATACTGTTTTTTTTCTATCCTTTGACTTTTAATCTATGAGTTTCCTTTTGCATCAGATGTGTTTCTTGTATACAGCATATTGTGGGATCATGTTTCTTGATTCATTCTGTCAATCTCTTTCTTTTTATAGGTGAAATGAGGCCATTTACATTTATAGATATCACTGAGAGATACTGGCTCAATTTTGCCATGTTATTTTCCAGTTTTACTTCCTGCTTTTCCCCTTATTTAGTTTCTTGTCCTACCTGGTGGTTTCTTTCTGTTGTTGTTCTGAAGATTGTGGTCATTTTTGTCTCTGTCTAGCATGTCTTTCAATACTCTTTCTAGGGTTGGTCTGGTGGACATGAATTTCTTCAGTTGTTCTTTGTCATGGAAGTATCTTGTTCCTCCATTAAATATGAATGAAAATTTTGCTGGGTACATCAGTCTGGGTTTCAAGTTGTTTTCTTTTAGGGCTTGAAATACCTCACTCCAAGTTCATCTTGACTTGAGGGTTTGTGCTGAAAAGTCTGCCGTGATACTAATGGGCTTTCTTTGATGGGTGAGTTGTGTCTTTTCTCTAACAGTTTTAATATTCTGTTTTTATGCTGTATGTCTGAGATCTTAATTATTATGTGTCTGGGTGTGGATTTATGTTGGTTGTGACTGTTTGACATTCTGTATGCCTCACATCTGCATATCAGATTCTTTCCCCATGTTTGGGAAATTTTCTTCTATTACTTCTGTGAATATTTTATGTATGTTGTTTGCATTGACTCCTGCATCTTCACTCATGTCCATTAATCTTATATTGTTGCTCTTGGCATCATCTTGAAGCTGCTGGATTGTCATTTCATGCTGCTTTGTTATTTTTAAAAGTTCTATCCTTTCATAATCACTAAAGCAATCCTTTCCTCAAGGTCTGAAATTCTATCCTCAGCTTCATTTAAGTGGTTTTGCATGCTTTTAATAGAATTTTTATTTCTTGAATGTCTCTTTGAATTTGTTTCATGAATTCTGCTTGTTTTCTATATTGTTCATTCAAGCTTTCAGTTAGTTCCCCATGCTCCTGTATTTTTTTCTGTATTTTTTCTTTAGCTGTATTCAACAACTCCTTTACTAAGGTTGTTATTTCTATCTACATGGGAGAGTACTTCTAGTTTGATTTCCTCTATAGCCCCATGGAGTAGTTTTTTTATTTCACTTGCTGTCTTTCTTTTAAAGAGAAAAAAAAAATAGAAATAATACAGAATTTCAAAAAAAAAAAAAAAGAAAAATTTAACAGTAAGAAATCGCTAGTTGATAAATTACATATCGTCCTCAGAAATAGTTGTTCAGGTTACAAAATTAAAGCATACAAAGTAGGTATTCAAACAGTGAGACTGTGAACAGCTACACATGCATGAGTCTTGACATGTATTTCTATCCTTTCTGTATTAGAGGGAAAAACAAAAAATAGCATGACAAAAAAAAAATTCCTACAAAAACATGAAACCAAATAGTTGTATCAAACCACAGTACCAGGTGATCTACAATGGATACTGTGTTGTCTCTTATTATCTTCAGTAGAATTGTCTATTTCATCAGGCATAATTGAATATAGCAGTATAATTGAATATAGTGGTACATAACAATATTAGTAAAAATAAAACATTTTAGACTTGTTTGAAGTATAAAACTTCAAAGGCAGGTAATAATCAAACCAGAGTGGATATTCTAGTGAATCTTGTCATCTTCAGTGTAGTTGCCTATACTCTCAGACTTGATGCTATCAATCATAACAGCTTTGAATAAAATCTATCAATACAAAACAGCAATCTAACAAACCAGATTTGATTAAGATCAGTCATGGTAAAACAGTTTAAGTTATGCAGAGTTTCTGATTAAGTTAATAGGAAATTAAGGAAGATTACCATACTATATTCTGCTATTTTTTGGGATAACTGTATGTGCCCTCAAATCTAGTACAAGTAGACAAAGTAGAACAGAATATAATCCATCTAAGCATAGTGGTGTGAGTAATGTGGGTTTTAAATCCTGGTACACTATTTACAATATCCTCTGCCTTCTTTTTTTAGGCTATTCCTCCCTTTCACTCCCACAGGGTGCAACGCATTTTGGGTCCCGCCAGCTCCTTTAGTTTTTAGATTGGGGGGGCAACCTACTTTTTACTGAAGTGGTTCTGAACCTTCTCACTCCTGGACTTAATCTCAAGTTGTATTCCTTTACCTACAAAAGCCTCAAGCGTTCATTATAGCTGAGTAGTTCTCTACTGCACATAAATATCCTGTCTTTCCAACCTTTCTGCAGGTGATGGTCGAGTTGCTCCTATTTTTCTCTGGCTCCCTGGCACATGGAGCATTGTTTTCTCATATTTGATTTTTGGTCCATAAACCCTCTCTCAGATTGATTATACTCTTGTACAGAGCATCTCAATGCACCCTACCTCCTGATCTACTCTGTCTTTTTTTTTTTTTTAGTGTATCAAGGCCATCTATGTTAGAGATTCTAGCCAACCTTCTTTGCTTCATTTCTGCTATGCTATTTTTCTGCCTTTGCTGGTCTACTTTTCTCCTTCATTCTACTGCTTGCCCCATTCCTTGAGCCCTTTCTGCCACTGTTCCTAAAATCCTGGGTTTTTTTTTCTCTCTCTCTAGAATGTCCTTCAGTATTCTCTGTAGGGTTGGATTGGTGGTCACAAATTCCCCCAGTTTCTCTTTGTCATGGAAGCATCTTGTTTCTCCATTAATTTCTAGTGACAGTTTTGCAGGGTACATCAATCTGGGTTAGAGGTTATTTTTTTTTTCAGGGTTTGGAATACTTTGTTCCAAGCTCTTCTTGATCTGATGGTCTGTGTCAAGAAGTCTTCCATGATCTTGATGGGCTTTCCTTTATAGGTAATCTGTTTCTTTTCTCTGACAGCTTTTAATATTCTTTTTTTATATTAAATTTCTGGTATCTTGATTATTATATGTCTGGGTGTAGCTCTATTTTGGTTGTAGGTGGCTGGAGTTCTGTATGCCTCACATAACTGAATATCATTTTTTCCCCATGTTTGGGAAGTTTTCCTTAATTATTTCCCTGAATTGCCTTTGTAATTCACCTGTTTTTATTCCTGCTTCTTTGTCCACATTTCTTATTCTTAAATTATAGATTCTTTTGTCATCTTGTAGCCTTTGTATTGTTACTGCCTGTTTCCTTGTTATTTTTAAGAGATCTTTTCTTTCATGATCACACATTGCAAATTTGTCTTCAAGTTTTGATAGTTTATCCTTAGTTTTTTTTTTTTAAAGCAGTTTTGCCAGCTTTCAATGGGGTTTTTAATTTCCTGGTAATCCCTTTGAATCTGCTTCATGTATTCTAGATTTTCTTTATATTCTTTATCAAATAAATGTTTCTCTCCTTTTTTTGTGTTCCTCCCTTCTTCCATCTGCATCTTCTTGAGAGGTGATTAGCATTTCTTTTATTATTCTACTTATATCTTGCTTTACCTGATTTAATATTTCAGTTTTGAGCTTGTCTACAAAGTCCCAAAGATATCTCTTAATGTCCATTGAATCCGTGTCTGATGTTGCATGTTTGCTGCCCTCAGTCTCTTTTGTTTTTCCCTCTCCTGGATCAGTGTTCTCAGGGTTTGGGGCTGGGGGCTTTTTCTTGTTTCTCTCTCTTGGCATAGTTTTGGTTTCTTCTACACAGATGTATAGTGGAGGTCCCAGTCCCTTTCCTTGTTGGTTATGGTTCTTCTGAAGCACACATATGAGGGATTTCTGCCCTCTCCCATTTGCTCTTGTCACTGAGATGTAAGCAGGGGCTGTGTATGCTCGCCCCTCCCCACTGGGCCAGTCAAACTTCAGGGTCCTTCACCAGGTTAGTGTGTACTAGGCATAGGGAATTGGTTTGGGATGGCTTATTGGGTCCTGGCCAGGGGCGTGACACAGGCCAAGCAAATCCCCCAAATCTGCTCTGGGGAGGGAGCAACCAACTTAAGTCACTGTTGTTCCTAGTTCCATCTCCTCCTGCTCAATTCCAACATGTCGCCCATTTAGTTGTGCCTTTCCCATGGGAGGTCTTATTCCCAGCACTGACTGTAGATTAATGAAGGTCCCTTGGCTGGCTGCATTCCCTGTTGGGCTCACCAACCCCCAACTCTAGCATGGCTGTCACTTGCTATCTTTTCAGAGATTTCTGATGTGTTACTTTTGTAGTCCTCTATTTCAATATCTCCTGTTATTGCTCCTGATGGACTAGATGTTTGAGATTGCATTTTGCTATTTTGTTTTGCCATTTTTCCCTTTCAAGTTAGTGTTTGGTCCTTCAATCCTGCTAGGCTAGCCCCAGATGCAGGACATGGTCTTACTGCCAGGGAGCAGAGTTTGGAGCCCACCCTGTGCACTGGGATGCTGCTGCACCATGCAGTCACAGCCCCTGGGTTGGATTCTGGGCCCTGCTTGCTATCCAGAGTTCTCTGGGTGTGGCCTGGTTAGGGCCACTGGTCCCTCTCTTGCTATTGACTTTTTATTATTGACTTTGTACCCAGATATGCTGCTGAATTTGCTTATTAAATCTAGAAGTCTGTTGGTGGAATTTTTTGATTCTCTATGTATCATGTCATTTGTGAATAATAATAATTTAACTTCTTTCTTTCCTATCTTTATTCATTTTATTTATGTCTTGTTTAATTTCTCTGGCTAATGTTTCCAGAACTGTACTGAATAGCAGTGGTGATAGTGGACTACCTTGTCTTGCTCCTGATTTTATATTGAAAGCTTTCAATTATTGACCATTTGGCTGTCATAGATGGCTTTTATCATATTGAGGTAAAGACCATCTATTCCAATTTCTGTAGAGTTTTTACCATGAATGAGTGTTGGACTTTGTCAAAACCTTTTTTTGATTCTCTTGAGATGATCATGTGATTTTCATCTTTTGCTCTGTTGATGTGTGTATGTTGAACAATCCTTGCTTTCCTGGGATGACTTCCACTTGTTGTGGTGTTAATCTTCTTGATAATTTGCTGCATTCTCTTTGATAGTATTTTATTGAGGATTTTTGCATCTATGTTCATTAGAGAGATTGGCCTGTAGTTCTGTTTTTTGGTTGAGTTTTTCTCTGGTTTTGATAGGGTAATATTTGACTTTCCGAATGAATTAGGGGGAATTGCTTCCCTTTCAATTTAAAGTGTTTGAGGAATATTGATATTAAATCATCTCGGAAATTTTTGGAGAATTCAGTTGTGAATCCATCAGTACCTTTTTTCTTGGACTTTTTTTCTTGGTAAACTTTTAAGTTTTATGTCTTCTTGATCCCGATTTGGTAATTCATATGTTTCTAAGAATCTGTCCATTTTTCCTATGTTTTCAATCCTATGACAGTAAAAGTTTTCAAAATAGGTATTGATAACCTCCTCTATTCCCACAGAATCTGTAGTGATTTCACCCTTCTCATTTCTTATTGCACAAATTTGAGCTCCCCTACTTTTTTGATAAAGTTGGCTAGGGGCTTATCAATTTTATTTATTCTGTCAAATAACCAACTTTTTGATTAATCAATTCTTTGGACTTTGGGCTTGACTTTTTTTTTCTAGACATTTGAGTTGTAGTATTAGGTTGCTTATTTGTGCTTGTTTTGTTTTCTGATATGAGAATTCACTGCTAGAAATTTGTGTCTTAGGACAATTTTCATTGCATCCCATAGTTTCTGGTAAGTTGTATTTGCATTTTCATTTGATAGTATAAGTTGTTTAGTTTCTTCTTTAATTTCCAATTTGTTGTTGTGTAGGGTGCAATTTAATTTATGTGTTTATGGAGCTTTTGAAGTTTCTTTATTCATCAATTTCTAATTTAATTGCACTATGGTCAGATAATATAGATGAAATAATTTCAATTCCTTTCTATTTACTTAAGTGTGTTCTATGGGCTAGCACATGATCTATTTTAGAGAATGTCCCATGTACAGCTGAGAAGAATGTATATTCTGATGTTGGGTAGAACACCGCACATCTAAGTTCATTTCTTCACAAGTTTGATTTAGTTCTGTTATTTCATTGCTGATTTTTTTTGCCTAGTTGGTCTGTCTCTTTTTGACAATGGGCCATTAAGATCCTCTGTTATAACTGTATTATTTCTTATTTGATTTTTCATGTCTATTAATATTTGTCTTACATAATTGGGTGCTCCCATATTTGGTACTTACATATTTATGATTGTTACCTCTTCCTCTTGATATTTTCCCTTAAGATGCATCTTCTTTATCTCTTTTGACCACTCTTGGTTTGAAGTTCACATTGTCTGCAAACCGAATAGCTACCCCTGCTTTTTTCTATGTTCCTGTCACATGGAGTATTGTTTTCCATCCTTTGACTTTCAGTCTGTGAATATCTTTTGAATTAAATGTGTTTCTTATATACAGCACATTTTGGGCTTTATTTCTTGATCCATTCTGCCAGTATATTTCTTTTGATTGGTGGATTGAGGCCATTTACATGAATGGTTATAACTGATATGCATTGGTTTATCTTTCTGCTGTTGTGTCTGTACTTTTCTCTTCTGTTTGTCCTGATTGTTGGTTTCTTTTTGTTGTTGTTCTTAGAACTGTGATCATTTTTATCATTTTCTAAGATATCTTTCAGTACTCTTTGTAGGGTTACCTGGTTGGTCATGAAGTTATTCATTTGTTCTTTGTTGTGAAAGTATCTTATTTCTCCATTAATTTTGAAAGATAGTTTTTCAGGGTACATCCATGTGGATTGGAAGTTGTTTTTTTCAGTACTTGAAATACTTCATTCCATGAGCTTATTAACTTTAATAGTTTGTGTTGAGAAGTCTGTCATACTTCTGATGGGTTTTCCTTTATAGGTGATTGGTTTCTTTTCTCTCACAGCTTTAAATATTCTGTTCTTATGCTGAATTTCTAGGATCTTGACTATGATATGTTGAGGTGTAGACTTATTCTGATTATGGCTAACTGGTGTTCCATATGGCAGTCTTACTGGTATCTCTGGTTCTTTTTCCATGTTTGGGAAATTTTATGCTATTACTTCTGCAATGTCATTTGTGTTGTCCCCTTTTTTGTTGACACCTATCATGCTTATATTGTTTGTCTTTGCATTGTATTGCAACTTTTGAATTGTTATGTACTGGTTCCTTGGTATTTTTAAAGAGATTTTTCCTTTCATGATCACTAGTTGCAATCCTGTCTTCAAGGTCTGAGAGTCCATCTTTCATTTAATTTATATGGTTTTGCCAGCTTTCAATGGAATTTTTGATTTCCTGGATATCTCTTTTAATCTGTTTCATGCATTCTAATTGCTTCTCATATTGTTCATTCAAGGTTTCCATCACTTTCTTGTACTCCTCTATTTCCTTCATCTATGTCTTCTTTGGATATACTCACCAATTCTTTCATTATGTTTGTCATTTCTGTTTTTACCTGAGAAATTATTTCTGATCTGATTTCCTTTATAGCTTCCTGGAGTTGTTTCTTTACTTACATTGGTATCATTTCAGTAATTTCAGGTGTGTGGTTTTCAAATTCATCTATGTCTATATCTCCTGAACTTGATCTAGACAGGATGGAAGTTTAAGGGTGAATTTTGTTTTTTCATTTTGTTGTTTTCCTATGTTCCTCCAACTGAGCCAGATGCCAAATCCTAGTTGCTTCCTGCTCTGGAAGCCTGTCCAGCAGTGGGCTTCACTGAGGGTTGCTAATTGTTACAGGTCTCTGGCCACAGATTCCTAGTCCCTGTGAGCCTCAGAGATGGTCCCTGGGTGTAGGTAGGTCACTGAGGGTGGATTTCCAGTCCCCACAGGTCTTACCTAGTGTTCCTGGATGAATGCAGTTTGCTGGCCTAAGACTCCCTGTACCTCTGGGCCTCAGTGAGGGTTCCCAGACGAGTGGGGGTCATTGAGCACAGCTTCTAAATCCCTGTGGGCCTCAGAGATGGCTTCCAAATGACTGTGGGCCCTGAGTGCAGCCTCCCAATCCCCTGGGGGCCTTACCCAGGGTACCTGGATGGCTGCAGGTCACTGGGCATTGACTCCTTGTGAGCCTTACCAAGGGTTCACAGATGACTGTGGATTGCGGTGTGCAGCCTCCCAGTCCCCACAGGTCCTCAGAGATGGTTCCTGGATAACTGTGGGTCACTGGGTGCAGCTTCAAGTTCCCCAAACCTCAGATGGTTCCCAGAGGACTGCAGGTCACTAGGAGCAGATTCTCAATGCCTTCAGGCCTCACCAAGGGCTCCCAAATGACTGTGGATTGCTGAGAGTGGACTCCAGGTCCCCATGGACCTAACTGAAGGTTCCTGGATGACTGCTACTCTCTCGATGTAGCTTCCCGATCACTGTGGGCCTCACTGAGGTTTCCTGATGACTTTCTGCTTAAATAAGTGTTTTAAAAAATTTTCTTCTTTAAAGATTATAGTAATATACCAGTATAATGATAAAGATATGTTAATATTTTGCTACACAGCAGGAAGAAGTTAGTTATCAATTGGAAGCATACAAACATGTTTAAGCGATTGCCTATAAAACTTGTTAATTGTTACAATTTGGAAAAGACCAGTTGGTAAAGTGCTTTCTTAATCTTTTGCATTTTTCAAATACTACACTGTAAATATGTGAGTTATAGAATATACTTTTTTTTTTTAGCACTTGGAATTGAACCCAGAGCCACATGCATGCATAGGCAATCTCTTTCTTTTTTAATCTTAAAAAGTAAAGCAAAAACAAAAGAAGGATAGAATTGATACAGAATTTCAAAAAAAGTGGGAAATTAACGTTAGTTAATATATTGCATATGGTTATCTTAGAAATAGTTGCTCAGGTTACAAGATCTAGGCATGAAAAAAATGATCAAACAGTGAAAACACAAACTGTTCTTTTTGGTAAACAAAGATTAGTAGTATAGTAATCTATCTTGCATATATATGCATACACACATGTATGTGTGTGTGTTTACATATAATCTTTTCCCTTCTTCCTTTTCTCCTTTCACCTGTCCCAATTGTTCTTTATCTTTGAGCAGTTTCTTTCCCTTTCATTATCACAATAGCTGTTATACATTTTGGATCTTATTACTCTTTCAGGTTTTTTACACTAGGGAAACAATATGATATTTATACATGTGAATTTGATTTATTTCACTTATTAGTATGGTCTCACTTTGCATCCATTTACCTATAAAAGCCTCAAGTTTATCCTTTTTTATAGCTGAGTAATACTCCAATATTAGGCAATCTCTTGACTACTGAGCTACATCCTTAGCTCTATAAACATATTTTTGATAGAATGTTTGTATACCTGTGGAACACAAATACACTTAGCATATAATGTAGCCAGCCAGTAATAACTGGTTCCACAGGTATGTGGAAATCCTTCATATACACCAACTTGGCTTTTATTTTTAAAGTAAATCTCAGAATCCATGACTCAGTAGCACAACTATCTTTGTGTCACTCTGATTTTTAACAGGCCTACATAAGTTAATAGTACTGGCAAAAAATCAAAGTGTAGCTTTAGACCTTTTACAAGTTTAGAAGACAGTGATAGTGACCATAAATAGAGGCATAATCTGAAATTCAAGTATAGATTCACTGGAAATTGCTGCATCTCTTTCTACACAGAATAAAAACTATGTTATAAATGATACAAACATATCTCATCTACAGAATAATAACAAAATGCCTGCTCATTCAAAGAAAACAGATATAGAAGGTGTTATAGGAGTTTTTGTTTTTCTTTCTTTTCTTTTTCTACTTTTACTATTTGATTCCAACCACAGTAAATTTAATGTAAATGTCTTTAAAAATATTTTCCTCATGTTTACAGAGATTTAACTGACTTTGTATATTTAAAGTCAGATGCAATCTTTATGATATAAAAGAGAACACTTTTTGCCTAGCTTTCATGACATAAATCTATGTACCTTTAACTCTGCAAACTTCTGCATGATGTTTAAACAAAATTCAGACACATAGCATGTCTAGTGTCCACCCCAAATATATAGATATATAGGGTATCAAATATATTATAGTAATATTTGTATAAGGCTTAACATCAGGTAACTAAGTAAACAAAATAAAAATATCATTTTACTTGTGCTGAAATACCAGTTTTTTTGGCTAAAGTGATATCTCAATGTGAAAAGGATTTTATATAATTCAACAATATTGTAATTGTAACCATTTGGTAAACATTTTTGATAAGACCCTATAGTAGTACATGGATGGTACAATCATTTATCACATTTAGATTTACCTAATTTGCTTATTTTTAACAGTTGTTCCTGGATTACATATGAAAACTGAGATAGCAAATAGGTATAATCATCATTCAAGTTATTTTTTGTCAAAGAAAAATCCTAAAGGTTGATGTACTCGAAACACAGAAAGTAATGGATGTTGCATTGAATTTTTATTTACATATTTGTTCTAATGGCTCAAATATTTAGGCCTACTAGTTTGTGCATAGAAAAGTTTTTAAGTTATAGATAATTTTTAAAGAAATATCTAAAAAGGCTTTCTATTTTTAACTCAAATTTAGTAAGAGTAGTTTGTATAGAATTTTTGTAATCTGTGAATTCAAATCTTTCGTCATAATTTTGAGTATTCCACCATAATTAAAACAAACCAGTTGTATCCATTGTTGTGTTTTTTTTATTACTAATACTAAGAAAAGTACAATAGGATAGTGAGTAAGAACACAGACTCTAAAGCCAGATTATCTGGGTTTTAATCCTGACTCCACAATTGTCTGGTATGTTGTTATGGTTTATATCTAAATGTCCCCCAAAGCCTCATGCACTTCTACGTGGAGCTTTTGGGAGTAACTGGATCATGGGTATGTGATACTGGATTTGTTCTCTGAGTGGGTTAGCATAGTTCTGGGTATGGATGATGGATTTGCTGAAGAGGAAAGCCCCACTCTGGGTGTGGGCAGTCCCAACCAATAGACCCTGGATGGAGTAAAAAGAGTCTTGCTGCTTTCTGCCTGCTATGCATACCATAAATTTTTCCTTCTCTGTCATCCTGCCTTGACTTGGAGGCAGCTGACTATAGACTGAAACCTCTACAAACTGTGAGCCAAAATAAACCTTTTATTTAAATTGTGGTTGTTGAGTATTGTGTCTGAGCAATAAGAAAGCAACTAACACATGTGCAATCTTCAGAAACCATATTTTTCAGCCTTAGGTTGTCAATTATAAAATCATAATATAATGATATCTACCTTATAGCCTATACTTAGATTTTTAGAAATATATGTGTATAAATACATATACGTTCAAGCATATGTAGGCATGTTCTCATATATATGTTTATGTAAGCATACCTCTACACACAGTTGTTATGCACTGAATGTATTTCCTAAAATTCATATAATGAAGCTTTAATCACTGATGTGATTGGATTTGAGAGATAAGACTCTAAAGATATGATTGAGATTAAATATAGTAACAAAGGTAGGGCCTTAATACAATAGGATTAGGGTTCTTGTAAGAAGAGATACCAGAGATACTCATTCTCTGTCTCTCTGTCACTCTCCCATTGCTTTTCATGACTATAATGAAATACCTGGTGCAGGCTTTATGAAGCAAAAGGTGTTTATTTAGTTCAGTTTCAGAGATTAAATGTCATGAAGCTGACAACTGTTTAGCTCAACTAGCTTCTTCCAGAGGGCCCTAGCTGTGTAATTTCATTGTAGGCATGCATGTGGCAATGAGAGATCACATCTCAAAAACAAGCAAACAGTGAGATACCATTAGGATTCCATTTATTTTGTTTCATTTAGAATATACCTAACAGAGTACATGTCACAGAAAAAAGGACTCTCTTACACACACAAAAATTTTTTTATAGAAGTTAGAAGGGTGCTTTTTACATGTTCTTTATCAATGTCTACCTGTATTACATTAAAATACAAAAGAAAATAAATTAAGACATAAATAAAAACTTCAAGTGGTCACACAGCATAAATAAAGAAAAGATTATACCTAGCAAAAATTCTTCAATATTTTTTTCTCCAGTTTATTCTGGTGCTCTTCTTCTTTCAAAAAAATTTCATATATGAACATATATTAGATAACATAGGCAGTACTTTTCATTTTAATGTCATATTCCTAAATCACACATTGATAAAACTTGGCCTATCTATGCATGTGAATCATATTAATAATTGTTCTATTTTCATTTATTGCATTATTGATTTTGAATTTTATAATTTTTCAAATAAACATTATGTATAGTGAATTATCTGTTTTTGTTCTTTGTTTATTTTTATGTTAATCTGGCTATCAGCTACTTGTGGACTGATAATAGGAATCCCATTTACAGTGCTTTAGCTAACTTCCCCAGTTTGTCTTTTAACTCTCTTTTTAGTGTATGAAATGTTTTAACTGTTTAAGAAATCTTTTATGACCTCCTTTATTGTGCTTATACTTGGGAAGTATTTTCCATCTTGAAATTTGACCATATGGCAAATCATTATGACTTCACATTAAAATATTTTATGTTTATTGTCACCCCTTTAAAATGACTTTTTTTGAGATGCAATTCACATACCATAAATTCACTTACAACCTATAATCCAGAGGCGTTTAGTTTGCTTGTAGAGTTATGGGGCAATCCTTGATATTTCTGAACATTTTCATCTCTTAAAGGAAAAGAAAGTATGGGGGCCAGGCATATAGCTGAGTGGCACAGTGCCTCCCTGGCAAGCACAAGTATGACAATTAGTACTGCTTTTACTATTTCTTTTTCACCTCGAGTTTTTTTCTGCTCTTCACCCCCCTGCCCCAGGTAACCACTTATCCACTTAGTGTCTCTATATTGGCATATTCTGGTCAACTCAAAAATATTTCTCTTATGTAACTATAATTATAACCAACCTCTTTCCTTTCTCTTCTTTCCTTTTCCTTTATCAATATCTACTTCTATTATATTACAATATAAAAGAAAATAAATTCAGACACAAATAAAAACTTCAAGTGGTCACACAGAATAAATAAAGAAAAGAATATACCTAGCAAAAATCCTTCAATATTTTTTTCCCTGGTTAACCACTATTTCCAGGCTCCGGTTAACCACTATTCTACTTACTTTTATGATACTGACTTTTAAAGAATACATATATGAGTGGGTTCATGTAGTATTTATGTGTCTGTGCCTTGCTTATTTCACCTAACATATGTCCTCCATTCCCCCCATCTTGTAAATGAGAGGATTTTTATCCTTTTTATGTTTAAATACTACTCCCTTGCATATTTATGCCACATTTTCTTTACTGATGGACATATAAGTTGATCTTAAGTGAATAGTGCTGTAATAAACATGAAGGAGCAGGTATCTCTTTACATACTAATTCTGTTTCCTCTGGATTTCTACCTAAGTTGGATTGCTGGATCATATGGCAGTTCTATTTTTAGAACTTAGGAGCCTCCATTTATGTGGTGGCTGTACCAATGTGCATTTGTACCAACAGTAGATAAAGTTTACTTTTCTTTTCTCCTCAATAAACAGATTATTTTCCTATATCCTTGAATGAATTGTTTGATTTATTTTGAGATTCAGCATGATGGACTAATGATAGTTTAATTCTATATATTTTTCTATCCTTCCAAGATTCTCAAAGCCTTTATAAGCATTATCTAGTTAATTTACACAGCATCCTTGTGGGTTAGGTAATAACTGTGATTACAGTTCTGTATACTGTTTTTAGTAAATCTCTAGAATAAATAAGGCTTAGTTTTGTCAACATTTGTAAGCAGTCTTTAACGACTAACTGAAAAACATTTAGAGTGTGGGATACAAATATAGTTTTATTTAATGGCAACTTTGCCCACTTAATCCAAAGAAAAATTTATACTGTCATACATCTTTCATAAATGATATGTTGAATTTTAATAAAAGACATATAAATTTTAAATTTTATGTCAACCCTTACTGAATATTGGAATCACATGAAAACTTGTTTTTAAAAATTTTATTCTATTAGTATATGTTTGCAATACATGAAATTTACATTCATTTTAAGGAGCGGGCACAAATGCGTAACACATCTTTATTCTTTTTTAATCTCCTTCTTCTCCCCACCTCCCTCTCACCTTCCTTCTATCTCTAAACTCCTTTTCCTATTTTTATTGTTACTGTTATATTATGTTTAGTTCATGTTTATGATACATACTGTTTACATTTATTGTATTTGGCACTTGTGCATGACACATCTTAAATCTTTTTACTTCCCCTTCTCCTTGTTCCCTTCACACTTGGTCTTCTGGACCCTTTTATGTTTGAAAATGATCTATCGCCCTGTTTTCTCCTATTGATCCTTTATTTTTCTCTTTATTGCTCTTCATTTGTACTTTACCTTACTAAAATGAGAGATACTATATTTTTTTTTACCATATGGTATTTAAGCTTATATTCTAATTTATTTCATTTAACATTGTATTCTCCAGGTGAATCCATTTTCCTATAAATGCCTCAAATTTATCCTTTTTTATAGCTGAGTAGCATTCTATTATTTATAGATATCTCATTTTCCTTATCCATTCTTTGATTGATGGACATACATGCTGCTTCCAGGATTTATCTATATGAATTTTGCTATTATAAACATTGGTATTCATTTATCATTGTAATATGATGTCTTTAGCTCTGTGGGGGAAGATACCTAGAAGGAAAAGCTGGGTCAAATGGAATTTCTAATTTTAGCTCTTTGAGAAATCTTCACACTGATTTCCATAATGGCTGTTCTAGTTTACATTTCTGCCAACAATAAAGGTGAGTTTCTTTTTAACTGCAGCCATATCCACATTTGTTATGATTTGATTCTTCATGGTTGCCATTTTATCTGGTGTAATGTGAATGCTTAGCATTGTTTTAATTTGCGTTTCTCTAGGGTCCAGAGATACTGAACAGTTTTTGAGTTTATTGGCCATTTGTACTTACTCTGAGAAGTGTCTATCTTTTCAGTTTTCTACTTTTTGATTAGATCTTTTATTTTGGGTGATGAAATTTTGTAGATTTCTTTATATGTACTCGCTATTTGCCTTGTCTCTGAGGTATTTCTGGCACACTTTTTCCCATTCATTGGTTGTTTCTTTGCTATGCCAATAGTTTCCTTTGCTGTATAGAATCTTTTACATTTGATATAAACCCATTTATTGATTCTTGATGTTATTTCATATGCAATCAAGAGTTCTGTTCAGGAAGTTCTTGCTTCCACTTATATCTTCAAGTATTTTATCTTCCAGTAGATTCATTGCTTTTATTTAAATGTTTATATCTTTGATACATTTTAATTTTAGTTTGGTACATGATGACAGAGATACAGGTACAGCTTTAATCTTCTGTCAATACATAACCAATTTTTCCCGCACCATTTGTTGTATAATTTTTTCCTCTAATGTATGTTTCTGAACCCTTTATCAACAATCAAGTAGCTAAATATGTCTGGTTTTCTGCCAGTACCATGCAACTCGTATTACTGCTGCTTTGTACTATAACTTCTTTGCCTTTTGTGATATCTGTTGCTTTGCTCTTGTTACCCAGGATGCTTTTGCTATTCTAGGCTTCTTCTGTCTCCACATTAATTTTACGGTTGTGTTCTCTATTCCTGTGAGGAACGCTGTTGGTATTTTGATTGGGATTGGACTGAATGTGTATATCAATTTTGGGAGTATGGTCATTTTGACAATATTGGTTTTGCCCTTATAGGAACAGGGAAAATCTTTCTATTTTTTGATGTACTCTTCAATCTCCTTTTATAAAGTAATACAGCTTTCACTATAGAGGTCTTTCATTTCCTTGGCCAAGTTATTCTTAGGTATTTAATGTTTCCTGATGCTGTCATGAATGGTATTGTCCTCATTAAAACTTAAAAATATTAATTATCAAGTTTTCACTCCCAGAAATGATTAAATTTGGGCCAGGGATTTAGTTCAGTGGCTCAAGTTCCTGCTTGCCAAGTGCAAGGTCGTGAGTTTGATCTTTGGTATGAAAATTTTTTTTTTTTAAAAAGATTCACCTGTAGTGGAGCTGGACATTAGAAGTTTTCAGTTGACTTCTAATGTGAAACCACCTGCATCTCACAGTGCACTCCAAGGCTTGCTCCTTCACCTGAAAACTTGTTAGAAATGTACATTATCAGGTCATGAACTAATCCACATGCTGTTTTAAAAAAATCTTTAGTTTGAAAGAATTGTGGAGTCATACACATTTGGCAGAACAATACTGATGATCTAATTTCATTAGTTTTACAAACAAAAACTGATTTTTACACACTAAAACTAATTTTTACACACTAAAAGTCATTTATGTATGCATACATAGTTCTATGTAATTTTATCACATATGTATGATCACTACAATCAAGATACAAGATGCAACAGCAATCTGTATTTTACTCAGTTTCCAGGTGACTGGAGCAACTGAATGTTAAAACCACTTTTAAAATGTAACTGAAAGAGCAAAAACAGATACTTTTCATAAGAATAATTCTCAGTACTCTAATAGACCAGGAAGCTTGACAGTAATATAGAAGCTCATGTCCCATCCTGGACCAAAGGAGTCACTTTGCATTTTAATGAAATCAGGTAATCTATGTGTATATTGAATTTGAAGGTTACCTGACTAATGGATAAAAAAACCCCTGAAATCAGACAAAATACCAAATCAGTTTTCTGAAATTGGGTTCAAATATTTATTCTAATAGCAAATAACTTATAGTGAAGATAATTTCTGTTTCAGTGAAAATAATTTCAGTTCTTAGACAAAATGAATGCAGTATCAACTGCTCTGCTTTACAGTTTAATCACTTCATGATTCATTATTGCTGTTATTTTTACCTGCTTGAGTTGGAAATTTTGTGCAATATACAATGTAAAATTTGAGATTGCCTATTAATTAAGCTTAATATTATAGTATTTTAAGTACAGGAAATATGATAACTGTCATCATTTTTTTCAGTTTTTTATCTGTATGTGTCTAAACCTCCTCTGCATTTCTCCCCCCTCAACTTTCTCCTCTTCCTTCTGATAGTGTTGATAATACCCTTGTCTCTAGTGGTTTTTCTCAGTTCTTTTAATGATTATCACCGTTTTCTGCTTCCCTTTCATGGTATTTGTTTTTGAAAGTTTGAGAAAGAATTTTAAAGAAAAAGTGCTACATTAGAGAAATAAGACCAGAGGGTAACTGCCCTATTAATAAGTAAATTTGTTATGTTAGGTTATTTTCTATTTTCCAATTCTCTTCTACCTCTATCCCCCACAAATTATAAATGATTATATTTGCAGTTTTTTTCTTTTCCTCTTTCCTCTTCTTTCCCCACTTAGGTGAGAGGGAGGTTTTTGGTTTGTTCATTTTGGATTTTTGGTTTATTTTGAAACAAGGTCTCCCTATGAAGTTCAGCTGGCTTAGAACCATTGTGTAGGCCTGATTGCTTTGACCTCATAGTGATCTCCTTGCCTCAGCCTCTTGAGTGCTCAGATTACAAGTGTGTGCCTCATACCAAGACATGAAATTCTTAACTTGGGGGAATAGTGTTGTCAAATAGGGTTTTGTGGAGGTGTGCCTGAGTTTGATGGATGGGTAAAAATTAGTGAAGGGGCTTTATCAGTCAGGAGGGCAGCAGAAAACAGAATTAGCCTTGATAGTTCAAATGGAGGCACTGTATTGCACACAAGAGGTTGGGCAGAGGCCAAAAAAGGACAGAGGAAAGAAAAGTGGGAGGCTGTCACATCGCAGAGAGCCAATGCGTGTAAGAAGAAAATCTACTTCCTGGGGTCCAATGAGAGCTGGAATTGTAGAGGAGAGGCTTTCAGGAGCTACAGTCCTGGAGGGACCTGTCTACTTATAGATTATGGTGCCTACACAGAGAGGGGAATGTTTAGAAGAAATTTTTGGTCTTGTTCTCTGTCCCTCCCCTAAGTCTAATGAAGTCAAATGGCAAGGAAACATTTAGACCTTCAGTTATATTAATCATTACCTATGGTATTATAATTCACACAGTCAGTGTCAAGAGGTCAGTGTCACCAGCACTAAGCATAAAAGAGAAAACAGAGTGTGGATGGAGCTTAGGAAGATGGAAAGAAAAAGTCAGGAGGTAAGAAACAATGACAGTTCCAGGGAGGAGGAACACTATGCACTTAGTGCACAGAAATGGAAAATGAGGAGGAGCATGGAAAGCAGGCACTGTGCAAGGAAAGTGGTAAGAGGAGATAAGTTTGGATAAATATTTGCAAATATTTTTGGCACTAGTCACTTAGCTAAATATGTTACATAATATAATCAATCAGCCCATAAGTGTGAGGCCCTATCATGTATCCATTATGACTCCTGGCTACCATCGCATATGCATTTTACATTGACTCGGATTTAGCTGTTAGCATTTACCATATACTGAGAATGCACTTCTGTCATTATTTTGGCTCCTGCCAGCACTATAGAAATACATAGAAATCTAAGAGATTTACATGGTGACTAGATAAATAGCGAAGGATTGGAATTCCAGACAGCTGGATTCTGTTACCTTCTTCTTTGTTTTCGATGGTGGTGTCTTAACTCTGTGCTGAGACTGTGAGCCTCAGTAGGTGTCCTTTCTTTGTATGTTTTCCCTTTATTGTTCCAATGTTTTTCAGGCAAGCACATATTTAGACTTTCAGTTATACTAACCATAACCTATGACAAATTTTTTTTATTCCTTGTGTTTGTAACTTGCTTTTAGGAAATATAAATAGCTCATATTCCTTAATAACTACGCGATGTTCTATTTTATCCCTAACTTTCTTGAGCAGAGGTTGGTAAACTTTCTTGGTAATGGACATTGCAGACAAGAAGCAAAGTTGAGGATATAATGCAAGTACTAATACAATAAGAAAGCAAACAAATTTCACAAAATTTAATTCCTTAAATGTAATACTTTTTCATAATACAGATTTTTTTCTAATGAGAATAATGGAATTGATTTTTTGGGAGGATCATACTTCATCATAATTGATTGCAAATGTTTATCTCTCGATGCTGTTCTGTAATAAGAATTTACATATTTCATGTTTGAAAATGTCTTTTCACACAAAAAGGTGCTGACAAATAGTGGTATCAATCCACATGCACATGATTTTAATTTGGCTTATTCATGGAGGGCAAGTGTAGAATTTATTAGATTCTGCTCTTGATGTTTTCTCTTTCACATGCCATTGTATTGCAGATAAATCACTTCCAATTGAAAGTTAGATGGAAATTCCTCAATTGCACAGCTAAATGGATTAGAAATATGAAAATTTCCTTTGCTCTGGCTTCAAGGTTTGAAAACACTGCTATATTTTGAATTCAGCAAACAGATCTGCTCCATATTATTGTGGAAATGGAAATTTCATTTTTATTTTGTGACAACACAAGAAATAAATTATATAGCTTGATATTATTTGTGATTCAAGCATTAATTATCATCAAAGGATTTTACTGTCACAAATGTTTTGTATGTAAGTACTATTTTGCCTTGTAATTTTGAAGTAATTCATTAAAAAACATTATCAAGCCCACAAGAGAAGCTAATTTTCAAAGCTATTAAGTATCTAATGAAAGTGTCAAATTGAGGGGATCTCTTCTGATTCAGAAAAACATTTTTTGACCCCAAACTAAAAACACTTACAGTGAAATTCTACCACTGTCAGGCATCAAATGCCTCTATGGTTGAGCAAGTTAGGATACTAAGCTTCTTTTTCTGAGAAAACTTCACAGGACTAATAGGAGTTAAACTACTCAGAGCAAGTGAAGGTCACCATTATATTAACTTGCAGCTGTATTTTAGAAAATATTCTATCCTGTGACATTGCTCCTATCATGTGACATTGGTCACATAATAGTTTCAACTGTTTTCTGTAAAGTATCTGCTGATGAATAATATAATAAATAACTAAACTTACAGTTTTTAGTGTGATAGTTGCATAACATCATCATGAATTATAATGATCAGGTATTGTGTACCAAACATAACTGTATATGCTGTAGTTCTATATGCCTGGCAGTGATAGCTGTGTTTACACCAGCATCAGGTGCCACAGCTACAGTGTCCCTATGATGGTGCCACAGCTACAGTGTCATTGATAATTTTTCAGTTTCTTTATAATCTTTCTACACCATAGTCATCAGTACTTTGAATTTCTATAAGCTCTGTCCAAATCTCTTTTTACCTTATACATAAATTTTACCACTAAAAGATATAACATATCTTAGCACATTCCTCTTAAATTGTATTGAACAATGGTTTCTCAATTTTCTGAAAATGTCCTTGCATACAGTTGTTCCATGCCATCTACTTGTAGAGACTAATTTTTGAGTTCAAAACTAACACAGATACCTTGTGTAAAGAGCAGTTGATCAGTATCCATAGTATATGTCAAGTCATCAAAAGCTAAGAACAGTTACACAGAATAATTTGCCTTTCTTTTACACTGACTATGGAGTTGATGTTTTCACTTTTTGAACAAGTATTTTTAATCAACACATTAATAGTCCTATAAAAATTTGTCTTCCTTAGATACAGTTTTCTGCTGCTGTAATTAGACATGATTTAATTAACTCATCTATGGTAATGGCTCTCAAAACTTAGCTAAAAAATAAGCCACTTGGAAATTCACTTTGGTTGTAAACGCCTTTTCATTTAAATGTTTTTTATTGAAGAAATTTTGCTGTGATGAAGTATTTAAATTTTTTTGTAATTTTCTGACATTGATTTTCTGCAAATTGAGCATACTATTGTAAGTTCTTAATTGCCTATTTGTTGTCTACTTTTTTAGTTATAGTATCATTGCACAATAAAATGCCTTGTCATCTAATTCAATAACAAAATTATCTACCTTCCATTGTATGTATGCTGAAGCCATGGCATTTTGAAGTCCGCTTTTCTTTTCTCTTCTTGTTTTGATATGTCAGGAACTATATACGGCTACTAATAAAAAATGTAGTATGACAATACATATGGCATTTGAAATATTGTTGAATTATAACTGCATTGCTGTAACTTATGGTGCACTAGGAGGCATGGAAGGCAGTAAGCATGAGAGTGCTTGCACGGTCACTGTCATAGCAACTTAGCTCTGTGGACAGAATGTGAAAGCAGCCATAGACATAAACAAATGAGTCTGGCTGTGTTTGAGTAAAACTTTCTTAATAGATATTGAAGACTCAATGTCATGTAATTTTTTTGTTATGGGATATTTTGCTTTTGATTTAAAAAACTCCAATTAGAAATGCAAATTTTAGCTTGTGCCTCATAAAAAAAAATGGGCAGCAGGCTGGACTTGGCCAGCAGGTCACTATTGCGGACCTCTTCTGTTGAAAATTATTGATCTGTGAACCAGTGGAATGTCAGAGATACTAAGGAAATACAAGCATCTATGTCTTACTTTAAAACTTGGGATGTAAGAATAAGAAGTTTTGGTTTCTTGTTTACTGTTAAATCCCCTGCACATGAATGCTTATCAAGTACTTTTTGAATGCGTAAATAATAGACAATTTCTGGCACATCATAGTCCTATAAAGATCAGTTGGATGGATGAAATGTATAAATGATTTTTTAATTTATAATACAGGAGCATAAATACAATGGGATCAAAATGCGTTATTTATTTATAATACAGGAGCATAAATACAATGGGATCAAAATGAGTTGTTTACTACTAGGGAGTTTAAAAATTGTAGAACTTGTTCCTGAGAAGCATGAAGTATTTAGTACCTGGGAACCATGTTGGTCAGGGTACTAATGTAAATAATAATTATTTGAGAGCATATTAATTTAGATTATTCAGGTGTGAGAAAGGTATAGCAAACAAAACTCTCTAGGCTATTTCTATGAAGTGACTTATTGTTAAATTTAATTTAAAATCTTTAAAAATTTACTCAGAGCCTGACATAGTAGCTCATGCCTGTAATCTCAGCACTCAGGAGGCTGAGACAGGAGGATCACTGTGAATATGGGGCCAGCCTGGGGTATATGGTGAGATCAAGGTTAGCCTGAACAGCATAGTGAAACCTTGTCTAAAAAAAGAAAAAAAATTATTCAGAAAAAAATGAAAAGATTTCCAAGGAAAGAAATTTAATTTGCAGAAGCTAATAACCAACAGTGTTTTTGCACCAAGGTGAACTCAGTTTTGGGATATTTTAACTATTTAATATGCAAGAGTATTCAAATAATGTCCCTCATATAATGTAATGTGTAATTTTAGGAATCTGGCTTATCTCTAAGGTAGGAGTAAATGTTGTATCTATCACACTAACCAAATAAATTTTGCACTACATTTTTAAACTCATTTAAATTGCATTCAGATAAAGAATGTAGTAAGCTTTTAAGCATTACTTTTGTTCCTTAGATACACAGTATTGTATCAACTCAGAGGGATTTCCACTCAAGGGACCTTAACTTTATGTTGTGTTGTTTATTTGAGCAAGACCAAACCAATTGGTAATTTCAGAACAAGATTCTGGTTGTTTTTTTTTCCTCCACTGGTGCAAGAGTAGATGTATGCTCACCAAAAGGACTGTCAAATTAAAGAAGACTTATCAAACTGTGTTTCTTACATCTCATATTGTTGTAGACAAAGTGCTTATCCTTCTAGCTGAGCCTTGATTTATACCTCTGAAAATTTTAGGATGATTTCCTTCAGTGCTTGACTGTGAGAATTAAATAAGACCTATGTCAACTATTTAGTACAGAATTTAGAGAATGGTGGTGATAGTTATGATTTACATTACATGACAGATTTTTAAGTTTAATATTTCTTTATAATGATTAGGTGACTACTGTCCATGGATGATACAGGCTTATCACGGACAGAGCTAATGACTGCTTATGAATGTTTTGGGAATGCACTATGGCCTTTTACTATCCACAGGGTAACCCATGGTTTGTTGCACATGTGTATGCAAGGTTTATTTTAAAATAGGACCTTGTATTTTAACTTTGCTTGAAGAAGGCTGATGAAAATTTTGTTAAGATTTGTGAGAAGGAATACAAGAGCTTTTATTGATCCATGGATTTATTTATTCATCCATTCTTTATTTCCGCAAAGCACTGAGCTCCTACAGCATGTCAAGCATTGAGCTCACGGTGCATAACAAGTCATTGATCTGATGCCAGGAGATGATAAAGTTAGTGGCCAGTGCAGTAAGTGCATGTGATATGGGCACACATGGAAGAGGTACTTTATTCTCATTTGAGGAGAAAAGTTCCTGGAGTAGGTAAAATTTCCACTGAAGGTAGATGAAACTGTGCTGAAGGGATCGCACCAGCATGAGAGGGAACAGTCAAAGCAATCTGAGAGATTTCTAAGGCTCTATAAGTCATGTTATGAAGTGCAAAAACTATCCTATAGGCAGAGGGAGCCTTGGAAAGGTGATATGTAGATGTAGATTTTGTCTCCAGTTTTCTCCCTTAACTTGATGTTTCTGCTTCCATGCCTTCCTGGCCGTATGCCTGAAAATCTGGGGCTCACTGTTCAGCGTAGTAGGCATCAATGGTTTCCTCTGATGTACAAAAGTATTTATAGAATACTACTGAGCATTAGTATATGTAGCCAGTCCTCATTCTTTGCAAGCTCTATGAGTTAGGCAATTCCTCAAAATTATTTGTAATCCCCAGAATGGTACTTGTGGAACTTTCACAGTCACCTGCAGCATTGCATAGAACATGGAAAAACCCAGTTGTGGTCAAACAAGGCCATGCTCTGATTCCTGTTTCAGGTTTCATACTGTGAACAAATATACTTTTTGTGGTCTATCTAGTATCATGATTTTCACATTTTCATGCTTTTCCTTGGTGACTATGCTGTTTAAAGCAGACTCCAACTGTAGTGCTGGAGTGTTGCCTAGCATTTCTATGATCAAAGAGGCTATTATGTACTTTACCTAGAAAATACATGTTTTAAATGAACCTTAATCACATATGAGTTATAATAAGTTAGTCATGAGCTTGACATTAATGAATCAGCAGTCCGTATCAGAAACGCAAATAAAACAAAGTTGATACATGATGAAGGTGTTATGGCTGGACACTCCCAGAATTTAACCCTGTGTTGCCACTAGATGCAGTGGTTCAGTATTTGCTGATGTAGTGTTTGCTATGACTTTATAGCTACTGCGAAAGTCAGGAATTAGCTGAATATTGATTGAACTAATTCTTCTATACATGTTGTATTATAGCTCATATCAGCCATTTTGTTGCTGAGGCAAAATATCCAAAACCTGAAACTTGAAGCAACAGTTTATTTTGGCTCATCGTTTCAGAGAGTTCAGACTGAGAATGGTTGGCTGGCTTCACAGCAGAAATATCATGGCAGAGGGCTTGGTGGAGGAAAGCTCCTCAACCCTTGGCAGCCAGGAAGAAGAGAGAAAAGAGCTGGGAATAAGAATGCACCCATCAAGGGGACACTCTCGGTGACCAATCTCTTCCAAACCAGACCCTACATCCTAACACCACATTCAATGAACTTATCGTTGAATTAATCCACTGATGGGGACAGCACCTTCACGATCCAATCACGTTCCAAAACCTCACCTCTAAACACGTATGACTTCAGGAGCCACACACAGATTCATTCATTCATTCATTCATTCATTTGTTACACATAATAATTGCTTTCATTTTTGGGGAATTGGTGTATATACATAATGTATCTTGATCATTTTTACTTTCTCCACTTCTGCCCTCCCTTCCTTTTTCCTGGTCACCTTTGAATCTCCACAGAATTTACCTCCTGTTTCCTACCATGTCTCTTTTACTTTGCTCTTTAAATTATTTACATTTGGGGAGACATTTTAGATCTAAATCTTGACTTAGCTGCTTTACAAATGAGGAAACTGAAGCTCAGGATGGTTTTGTAATTTCCCCAAGATCAAGTGAGTGGAATATCTAGAACCAGAATTTAGGACATTTGACAGTGAAGTTCATTCCTTTAGACATTAGGCTATGTGTCCTAATAGGCTTTGCATGGCTAACTGGCTACCTTATGCTGCAGGCTTTCTTTCTTTCTTTCTTTCTTTCTTTCTTTCTTTCTTTCTTTCTTTCTTTCTTTCTTTCTTTCTTTCTTTCTTTCTTTCTTTTTCAGGCTTTCTTTCTTTCTAGGTTTCTGTTTCCTTAAGCACCCTGCTCAGTAGCAGAGCATCTATATTAAAACATGTAGAATAAATGTAATTTCCTGAAAATGTCATCCTTTCTTAGTCCTCTCTGCTTTTATCCACACTGTATAATCTTTGCATATCTTACTTTCTTCTTAGTCTTAAATTCATACCTATTCTTGTATTTCAGTACTAACTTTAGAAACTTTATCAACGTGGGCCACTAAGTTAGTTTGTTGGGAGTAAGAATTTCAGGTATGCTGTTGCCCAGTAGGATGACTAAAGATAATAATAGTAATGTATTATACATTTTCAAAAGCTACAGGAAAAGATTTTGAGTGCTTTCACCATTGAGATATGTGAGGAGTTAGATATGTTTAACTCGAGTTGTACATTACAGTACACTATGTAGACATGAATTGAAACACGGTGCCCCATAATTATGTACATTTTTTATGTTTCAGTTAAATACATTTTTTTGGTACCAGGGATCAAACTCATGACCTTGTACTTGCCAGGCAAAGCCACTGAGCTAAACCTCGGCCCCAGTTAAATACATTTAACTAAAAAATTAATACAGTGTATCAATATGGAAAAATAAAGCAGGCTGAAAAAATTATATACAGAAAGATGCCCCTGGTATCTGTATGGAATAGCAGTGAGGATTAACTAGTTGAGAAATCTAGAGGGAGAAGGAGTCTTTAGGAACATATTTGTGGGACCCTCAGCTCTAGTGGCTTCTGTACACAGTCTTGTAATTTTGCTGAACCTGGAGAATCAGGAGTGAATCCCCTCAGAGGTTATTTCTAAGCCTCTCTAAATGAAGTCAGTAGCTTTATGTGAAGTCAAGGCTGTAGGAAAAAACATCTACAGACTCTCAATTTAGAGATTCTTTTTACTAGACTTAGGATGAGAAAAGAGGGCAAGAGGTAGGACACTACATATTAACTATGGTTATCTCTTGGTGTGATTTTCACCGTTTTGTTTCTTTAGTGGTTCCTAAATATTTCTTCTGTGACTATATATGTATATATGGTAGTACTTTAAAAAAACTAAGACTATTTATTTTTTTATTAATACATGTTTACAGTACACAATGATTACATTTACTGTGCAGAGTCTATACATGCACACAATACATCTTATTTTTTTATTACTCTGCCCCACCCATCCCTCCCTATTCCCTCCAACTCTTGGTTGTGTATTACTTTTTTGATAGGAAAAAAGTATTTTCATAAAGTGCTTTGGCTATAATTTATACTTAGAAGAAATGTAAATACTGTAAGCTTTAATAATAAGCCTAGTGTTCATTTATCAGGCACCTGTAGTATGATAAGCCCTTCATCTTAAGTAACTCCCAGTGACACTGTGCACTACATGTATTATTATTATTTTATAGAAAAACTGGTAGTCAGAGAAGTTACATGATTTTCTCAGACATTTATATGAAAAAAATGACACAAGAACTAGTTTTCCCTACAAACACCAGGAATGTTTCTTTAAAGCTAATTGTTTTCACTATTATGAACATTCAGAATCTATGCCAGGAGATTTCATTTTGACTAGTTCCCACCTGCAACTCATCCAATTTTCTTTTTTTCTTAGTTACTTGAAAAGAGTTTATTACTGAAAAATGCTCAGTAAATGTTGATTATTTACTTTCACTGACTATAGAAGTTAGATATAGTACAAGGTAAACTAGGAAGTTGCTTTTATGCTTTGCATTTGTGATTCATATTTGTTTGGATTGTTATCTTTATTTTTTCTATGATTTTATGGGAACATAGGTAATAAGTAATGATGTCAGGTGAGGGAGTATTTGGAATGATTGTACAAAAGAAAATTAGTTATCTTCTGGAATGTAGCTGTGGAGTCAGGACAGCTCAGTTTGCTTTCCTATGCACTTCAGTTTCCTAAAAGTTAAAAAAAGAGAAAAAAAGGAGCCCACAAATTCATTGTATTTTGTTTTCTCTACTTCTACTATCTGAACATGTTTGGGAACTTGCCAAAATATTATACGTTGTTTAAAAACATTAAAAGAAATATTAGTCATGTACAAAAGTTGATATAATTGAACATTTTTAGAAAATATTTCAATTATTAAAGAGTTTTCATATTGTTTCCTTAGTGTTTTAATCATCACTTTTCTATCAGAGATAACACCCAGCATTGTGCTGATACTTGAAAAGATATTCAATTTTTATTTTATTTCTTGAATTGTGGAAAGAAGAAAACCTTCCAATTTTCTCTTTTCTCATTTAAAAATTCTGCATGTATATATGTGAATATTATGTATATGAGGTATTGAATCTTCATTATCTCTATTATCTATTTCTATATCTATATATAGAGAAATATATACACACTTTAGCAGTTTGCCATATTAATAAATGTCTAGAAGCTAGTGGCCACCATTTTGAGCACTTCTTATAATTGTAGAGGCCAAATGTAACTTGTATTAATCTTAAGATATCTCAATAAATTTAGTATGAAATATTTATACAAGTTTTTCTGTTCCTGATGTGTACGTCTTTTTGGTGGACTCATACACATATTTGTATTAAACAGAGTATAGGTTGAGGAGTACAATTTGTTTAAAAAATAAGAATTGCCATTCTGTCTCAGGAGCCGAAGGTATGCGAGGTGACTCCAAGCACACAGGGGAAGCTTTGGAACATTGCTCATATATGTATATAGATATACATATGTAAAGAGGAGCATTTTGTTTCATGAACTAACACACAATAATATATCATGTGGTATAATTTTATGTCATAGTAATAATTACAGTAAAACCTTGATTTGTGAGCACAATTCATCTAGAAACATGCTCATAATCTAAAGTACTGGTCTATGATAGCAAATTTTCTCATAACAAATATTGGAAACTCAGTTGATTCATTCCACAACCTAAAAATATTCATATAAAATGATTACAATACTGGAGTATGATCCAAAATAATAAAATACAAAATATAAAGAAAAATAGCCTACACTTTCCTTTGAAAACTTACATCTCTGGTGTGAGAGAGACAAGAGAGAGAATTGTTACTAATGTAAGACAACTTTCACTATCACTAATACAATCAAGGAATCTATCAAATGGCACTAGCTTTTACCTCTTTTTGAGGATTTTGTGGAAATGTGACATTGCATTACCATTGGAAGTTTGATTGCACTGCTATAACCTTATTTGGGTGGTGCTTTTCTATAAAATATTGCAGTGTCCCACATTTTGTACATCTCCTTAATCTCATTGGAAGTGTGGGATTCCTCTGTCTTTTTCTTTTCCTCTTCTGCAGAAGAGATTTCTTCCAAAACCTTTTGATGTTGGGTGAAGATCACCCTCAATTTGCAAGAGATAGATAGAGAGAGACAGAGATAGAGACAGAGAGAACGAGGGAAAACATTGACCTAGTTGTGATCATATGACATTCAGTGTCAAATATGTTCTGTATTGCAAGATATCACTAGTTTATCAAGTTACAATTCATTAGAAAAGTTTGCTCGTCTTATGAACCCACGGAACATGTTACTTACAATGCATAGTTTTACTGTACACAATTATCACAGACTTCCTATGACTTCCTTGACTTTACTGCCAGTAATGTCTGAAGAATTAAGAACACTGTGATAGCATAAATTCCTAAACATGTGATTTAAAGTTAAAGTTAGAATGTTAAATTTTTCTTTCTTTTCTATTTTTCAGGGAGACAAATAATTTTATAAATAACAATTATTTAATTCTCTGAATTTTCATGTAGGTATAATAAAATAGGGGTTATGTAGAATTTAGATGAGTGAAAGATATGGTATCCTAAAGTTTTATATATTTTATACCTGAGGAGTTTCATGAGATTTTAAAAGGTGAGTTTCAACTCAATAGTGATCTCATAATTTGAGGATACATATTTTGACCTGTGAGAATTGTTGGTGAGAGAGTATATGCTCCTTAAAAGGACAGTAACTCCTCAAATTTAAATGAGGAGGGTACTGAAGGTCTTTGGAGTTTATTGTGTCCACACATGCATATTTCTGATTGTTTTTGATATTGTTGGAGGTTGAGTCCGAGATTTTTCTGACAGCAGAGCAAAACAGGGGATCTATCTGTGATTGGCTTACCCTGTGCCAAATCAATTTTGGAAAGTGTTTTTATTTTCTTCACAAGATCACTCAACTTTAATAGAAATGAGTCAGTGTCAAGAGTAATAAAAAATTCCCATAGAAATTATAGGAAAAGTTTAAGATTTTCTATAGATAAAATTATATGCAAGTTGAATTCATTATGATAGTTAATGTAAAAGTTTAGAAAACATCTATATTAATTTTTTTTATTTTATGTCCACAGTTTACCTTGACATCTATTCCTAGGACCCCTGTTGTATCTAGTCAAACACAAAAATACCCTGGTTGTTTTTTTTTTTTTTTTTTACTTTGACTTGTGAGTTAAAACTTTAAGTTCTTAGTGAAGGTACCAAGTTGCATGATGCTTTAATTAGATGCTCACAAAACTACTATATAAGTTTTAAAGACAGACTATTAATGAGGTATTGAGGTATTTTGTTGGGCAAATCTTATATAAGGTTAAGTGAAAATAATGCTAATGTAGCCATTGTGTGAGAATTGTTTCTGGGATGAATAATAGAAAAATCAGCAATTATAGTTTGAATTAATACTCAATATGGTGCTTATATTTTCTTAATCTTCAAAATGAGCCTGTGAGGTAGGCATTATTATCTTTTGATGAGGGAACTGAAATTCAGAGATATTATTTATTTATTTATTTATTTTCATCAAATGGAATCATAGCCTCATACTCTAAACTAAGGGAGTTAGCACTAATATTCTGACAGAAGCAGTATTTCAAAGACTTAAAGGAAACATAGCATCTAGATATATGGAACTAGAGATGTCACACACTGAATGAGTAACCCATGGATTCTTTTAAAAAAAGTTAATCGGTGTTCTACTTTAGTAGAATGAAACTGTCATGGGATAGCTGTAAGTATGAGCTCATGTAATGCTATTACATATTGAGTTTATGTCAAATACGCACTAGAAACTCATCTTTTAATTGTTTACCTGGCAGAGTAATGGATGGTAAAATCTCATCAATATTATGGTATTTTTCTTCAGTAACATTATAATAATTTACTCATTTACTTACTTACTTATAGAACATCCATTCTTTGCTAGAAATAGATTTGGAGCTCATAATCCCTGCCCCATGGAATTTACATTCCCTGGAAGTACTATGATACATTGTTATGAGGATGTGGTGCTACTGTAAATAGACAGGTCAGTTATAGAGTGATGAATTGTGTGGGAAAAATTAATGGAGAGCTAAAGAACAGAGTAAAAATTGAAGGAAATTCTTTTTAGATAGGTTGGGGCTTGAGATGTAGCACTTTCCTAGCAGATTCAAGACCCTAGGTTTGAACCCTACTAGCACAAGAGTGGCAAGACATTTAGACAAGGTGGCCAAGGACAATCTGCTATTTGAAAGTCATCAAAGGAACAGAAAGTTGATATCAGAAATGTTGACTCTAGATAGCATTTATCAAGAATGTGTGTAGGAACTGTTATCTTCTATAGTTTCATTGTTGCTGGTACACTTTAGTTCTTTTAATTTATTTTGTCAAGTTTTGGAGGTAAAGGTTTTGTAGGTCTGTTTTTTTCTTCACTATCTTTTCAGTAAATGAAACAGTATTGATTATTCACTGTAAAAGAAATAGTAAATGTGTGTAAAATGAGAATTTTGGTTCAAAATAATTAAAATGATAATACTTGGGCTTTCTATCTATAATGAGTTTGTAAGGGTAGTTACTGCCATAATCTTACCTAATTTGTGCTACTGAAACGATGCCAACAATGTGTCATATTATTAACATCTGCTGTCAGTAGGTGGAGGGCATTATTATGTGTTGAGAATCAAGAGAAATAGAATCTGTTTGGTTTTACATGTTTAAATTTATAAAGGATCATCTAATTATCTGAGTCAACTTATTTATTATAGTAGTATTATGGTGCAGGTCTATGACTCTGAATATGGTTGGTTAATATGTCAGAGGAAGAAAGAGTAGTAGTAGTAATCAGAAAAATTTAATAGAATTAAATTGTGCTTTCTAGCTCACTTAATTAGGAATAATATATGGTAATTAGTTGTATTAGTTAGGTTTTTCAACCCAGGTTTATTCAGCTGCCAGAAGTTACCTGCTATCTCATTCCAATCTTGATGCTCCAGCCTCTGGGGCACAGTCTCCTTTTATACTTCAACCAGTAAATAAAAAAAATGTACTTTCTTGCTTTGGATACTTCTTGCAGTGAACAAGAAAAAATCAAGATAAATTTTAATAGTGAGATAAATCTTGTACATTCAAGCCAGTGAGTGTGGCACCCAGATAGGTGCAAGTTCTGGGGGTCGGGTGATCAGTGATGTTCTCTGTGGTTGTATCTCTGTGTACGGCAGTGAAACCATAGGCAACAAAGGCGTTCCTCTGATATCTTGGTGGGTCTGGCACATGGGCCCCTAGGCTGTGTTCACTCAGGTTCTTTTGGTCATATCTTCACATCAGACAACTTTGTTCTTGGTCAATAAGAGACAGGCAATAACTGGGTTAGGCACCACTCTATTGGGCTTCTCAGCTGGGTGATTCAGTCCTGGATGTGGTGTGGTAGGAGGCTGAGATCTCCAGTCACCTGCAGTGCTTTCAGATGGGTACTTGCTGAGTGGAGGCACAGCCTATGGAATGGTAATCCGTTCATCTGTGAGATCCAAGTAGAGTTTCCTGGCCACATAATGAATACCTTCAGGTGGAGAGTGTCTGACACTGTGGTTGAACCCTACACTGCCATCCTCTTTGTCTATCATGTGACGGAAAAAACTAATAAGACTTAATGCATTAATATGGCCCTTTAAAAACATCTACTTCTGCAGTCTTAAGGTGATCTTACCAACCCAAGTCATCTCATTTCAGCTACCAAGAGCAGCTTCTCTGACTGGCTCAATTCTGACTTCTAGGGTAGGCTATTGAACATAATGCCTTTTTAACATCTTGACTTCCTCGTGCTTGGTTGACCTCTCTCACTGGTTGTGCAAGCCAATATTATTGGGCTATCCCCATGCCTAATGCCACCTATTGCATCTTGAGGCCAAGAACGTGATGAGTGCCTGTGACCACCACATGTACGGTACTATTCATGGGTCTATTTTTGTGGATAGATAGCTGTAAAGGAGGTAGACCAGAAGTTGCTCAATGTGTAGAGCATGAATGGATTACCAACAGTGTCAAGACAATAGTCTGTGACGTGCTGCCTCATGGCCTCAAGGTGGCAGTCACCTTCACTGGCAGCAGCACAGCCATGTAGGAGCTCTTGACATCTATCTCAGAGCTGCTCTCAGCTTCTGTCTGAAGTCTTTCTTCCACAGTCACCCAGTGACGAGATGATGTTCACCGAGCATGAGAACGAGACAAGCAGTCTCATTTCTCAGTATCAGCAGTACCAGGAGGCCACTCCAGATGAGGCAGAGGATTTCAGTGGGGAAGCCACAAAGGAGGATGAAAGCGGACCCCCTAACTCTTCAATTTCCTAGTGCTCTCAGCCTCCTTCCTCAGTTGTCTCCTTCCTCAGTTTTCTTTCCTTCAGAATTTATGATTGATGTCTCCATTTTATTTTCTTCTCTTAGGAAGAGTAATTTTCTTCTCTTAGGAACAGTAATTAACTAGTATAAACTCAGTTTCTATTGTTTGTTAAGAATGCCATCTTCAAATCATTACTAAAGCAAAATCTTCAAATCATTACTAAAGCAAAATCTCATTTTCTAAGACAGCTTACATTTATTTTTATTGCATGGACAGGGGAGAAACATGGATAGAAATTTAAAAAGGGCCTAAATAAATAGAAATTATAAGTGTGATAAATCCTTCAGTGTAGAAATTTGTGGTGCTTTTAACAACCTTATATGGAGGGATTTGATGCAGTCTTGTTCCTCCAGGGATTTCCCTGTGGAATTAATAATAAACTGAGTTCTGAAGGGAGACTAAGTTATTGGCAAAGAGTATAGGGAACTGTGTTTCCTCTGCTTGAAATTACTCACATATTTTATACTATACAGTCTGATTATTAGTGATGACCTGAGAGATCAGCTCTCAGTTATCTCCCTTTCCATGTGTGAAAACTAGAATTCATAAAGGCTAAGTAATTTGCCTAAGTTTTGTAGCTAACTGTGAGAAAAATTAAACTGTGATTCAGATTATATTATTAATACCATTTTTAGGCTAGTTTAAAACAAGAACAATAGAACAAAATGCACTTTCCTTTTCATTTATCCATTTAAAGTTAGAAAGCACCTACTATATGGAATACTCTGTGATACTTGAGGTGAGGTGAATGACATGTGGCATTTGCTTTTAAGGAGCTTACCATCTACTGCATTTATAAAGTGATGTATGTCAACAAAAAATAGAGATAAAATGTAAGAACTGAGACAAAGAGGACATGTCCATTTTGAATTTTTGATGGCTTCCTGTGACAATGATTGAGCTGGGCCCAAGCATGAACACGTAGAGCATTTGGTCTAGAAGATAAAAATGTTGTTAGACCATCAATAGGGAGTTTTCTTTAGATGGTCCTAAAGTATGTGAAGAGGGAGATGGGAAATAATTTCAAATATGAATTGAGATTTGATTTTGGCCAAGGGAGGCCCTTACTTTTGTTATTAAAAGAGGAGCAATATAATATAGTTGAAGGTTATTGTTCAGTGCATTGGGTAGAGGATAAAGGTTAAATCTTAAATGTGTAGGAACTTTATGGAGTTCTAACAATTCAAAAGTGAACATATGGAATTTAGAAAATAGGCATGACAGTAAGCATGACAAACAAAATAAGGAGAAATCGATGTGTGAGAAAAATCATGCCCAGCGTGGAATAAAGAGAAGCTGATAGTTCTCCTTTGTGACAAGCTTAGAAAGATTTCAAAGCTGGACAGGGTTTTGGTTGCTGTTAATCTCAACTATTCTTGTTTGCTTGGATCATAGGTTCTCTCTAAGTCCATCATGATCCAGTTAATTGACAATGATGTCTTACTGCTATTTGCTATGATTGTAGCATACTTACTGTCACTCGTAAGATCTCACTGGCTCCCTTAGACACTCATTCAACAAAGGTTTATTGTGAGCCTACTGTGTTCCAGGCACTGTGTAGATGTGGAGACTAGCAGTAAGCAGGGAGAGACACTTCCTGTCCTTAAGGGCCTGTGGTCTGGCCTGGGAGACATATCAAGTGAGTCATCAAAATGAGATGTGACTGGTATTAATGAAAGGACAGTATTGGAAGATAAATCCAGTACTCTATTAAGTGATCACAACATCCAAAGAAATAGAAAATAGTGTGTTAGTTTATGTTTTAATTTGATACTTCCAGGGTTGTTTTGAAACGCATGCAATATCTTCATTAAGTGAGCAGTGAAGAACAAAGGAGGTCCATAAGCTAGTAGCATGAGCTTTGGAGTCCATGGTTGTAGATTGTGGACAGTCATCTTTGAAATTCTTTCAGTACTTGGGTTGGGTGATCTTGTGGACAGCTGAATATCATTGCCCTTAGCTTCTATAATTATAAATTGGAAAAACTATATCTACCTCTTGGGGTTATAATAAGACTGGAGTGAAACGCGTATGCATAGTTTCTGGTACATAGTAAATGTTCAGCCTTTTTTTGAAGGTACCATTCTCTAAAGAGAATGGCATTTAGTGTTCTAATGTTCCTGTAAGATTTTGTCCTTATCTCTGCTGATCACTGTCCTTCAGCAGGAAATCAGAACTTCTTGTTTTGTATCTCACATATAAAAATGGAGTCCTGTTTCTTCTTTGTAACCAAGAAGTATAAAGATTAATTACACCATATAGTATTTTTCTCATTTTTAAGCAAAGGTGCTTCATAGATTTCTTTACCCAAACCTGTTTTTATACTAAAATTGAAAATGCTTCAACTTTTTCTCTATTTTAAAAAATGCACGTGGTTGTTTACTTAGCTTTTAAGTTGATATATGGACATTTCTAATGAAAACAATAATTTGTGCCACTTGGAAAAGTCTTTTTCTGCCAAACTTGTTGTGACATGTAACAATTGTTTTGTGGGATGAATACATACACAGATGCTTAAGCAGATTTTATTGATTATAAATAAAATAGCTCAAAAATAAAACTTTAAAAATGTAATCACTGCTGCCACTTTCATAGAAAAAAGTCATAATACAGAAATATTGGGTGTTCTCTTGGGGACAGAAGGATGGATTGGTTTCTTCTTTATGGTACTAGGACATAGATGCAATCTGGAAAGCTATCTTCAGAACCATTTCAGTCCGAAATGTTCATGTTTCCTCAGAAGTACAAAGAAGATAGGACAGGGCTGAGCATGCTATCAGAAAGCCCAGACAGTCCTACACTGAGATCTTTTGTAGGGGAAATCAACCTTCTTAATAGTGTCTAACATGCAAGAAATGTTCTATTATTTATTTTTTCTAAATCAACCTTAACCCAACTTCAAGCCCATATGACCCCAGCCTGAAGGAGATTCTGTCTTAGCCATTTAAGACCTTTTTCTCTCACTCTCAGAGTTGTACGACCAAGGTCCTGGGAATGGTGCACAGAATAGAACGTTCCAGTGAGACCCTGGTACCTGAATCCATACCAGTTTCCTCTTTGATACCCATTGTCTACCAGTTTCCCTAATTATATTATCATTTTGGCTGGGGAGTTCTTGTGATATAGGATTATCCTGTATATTGTAGGATGCTTTCAACATTTGTAATTAACAAACAAACAAACAAACAAACATAGAAAAGAAAAGAAAAGAAAAGAAAAGAAAAGAAAAGAAAGCCTCTCTAATCTGTCTAAAAGCCCCTTAGGTGAAACCCCTAATATAACTACTCTAACCCTCCAACCAGTACCTTGAAATCTGAGGTGTCTCAGTGGAGACTTACATGGTCACTTGGCTTGAGTTTCCCATGGAGACCTAGCCAAGTTTTGCCCATTTGGTGGACTGCAAACTATTTGCATATGTTTGTAAATTGCAAGCTATTTACATATGTTTGAAACATAGATAAACTGGAGCAAAGATTTCAGAGTTTACAGGTGAAAGTCACAAATTTATTATCTTTAAGTCCCTTAGGATTTCTTCCTGGATAGGGAAAAGGGCTTGAGTAACTTTTGCATCTTGATTTGGGTTTCATAACTAAACTACACAACACAGAAAACTATTTGAATGACTTTTTTCATTCTTCCATGGATGCTATATTAGTTTCATAGGAAAATGTTGAATTCATTACATGCAATAGATGTCTCAGGACACTAGGGTCTGTTTTCTTTGCTGTAATCCTAGGATTCAGGATAAATTAGTGAGTGATAATCCTTATTGGAACTGTGACATAATCAGAATTGTGGTTTAGAGAAAGCTTCTCATTTGTTAAAAGAGGGGACTAGTATGTACCACATAATCTGTTGAAGGCTTAAAAGACTGATATTCTGTAAATTGCCTAAAATGCTGCTTGGCACTTTGTAAGTGTAAGAGTGTAATGTTAGTATGTTCATGAACTATGTTAAATGGTGTCCATTTTGTACTTTCTCATTTAATGGTCCTTTAAATGTTTCTGAAATATTTTCATTCCCATTTCACATGTGGGTAATGTGAGGCTTACAGGGTTTGTTTCTTGCCCAAGGGAGCACATCTAGATGGAAAAGTTGGAATTGGTTCCAAGGGCAGAAGGAAATACTTTCTCTGCAAATGTGGAGCAGAAAGGGTCTTGGCTCAGCTAGTTGTTAAAGCCTGAATCAGTGTTGTGTTTCAATTAAAAGTAGAAAAAGTGAATAGAAATCTAATCAAAGTATTATAATATTAAGACTGAAAAAATAAATCTTTAAGTATGATTACAGAACTTACACCTGGAAATAAATCAGTAAATAAACATATAAATTATATGTATATATTTCCTTTTACACTCTGCTGAAAAATATACTGTAATCGTAGTATTTTATGAAGCAGACTAATAGGCACTCTTATAATGAGTTGCATTTTATGAACAAGCTTATAATGAACAGGTTTATAAAATGAGAAAATTTTGGCTTTGGAATTGAGCTCAATTTTAATGCATGTCATTGTAAGCAACACAATTCAGAACATTTAGACATTTTTAGAATTAGCAGATGATCTTGTACAACTTTAGGTTTTATATATTCATATCATTATGCTCTGAAGTACAATAAAAGCAAGGTGTTCCTATTATTTTGGATGCAGATAATTCTTAATTGATTTAGTTATAAGGAATTTTGTCCCCTCCCCCAGGAAAAGTCATCCATGTTCACATTCTGTGTTTTTACCAATTAAGAACTAAAAAATATAGTAGAGATGTTCATTTATTATGAGAAAAACTGCTTCTCTGTCTGCATTGGCAAGTTATCTACAGACTTTTCTTCCTGCTATTTGTGAATGTGTATCAGATCATTTCTTTTAGTAAAAAAGAGGGACTTGTAAGCATTAAAGAGACTAACTTAGATAAATTATCGAAATCTTTGATAATGATTTCCTGTTTTCTGAGGAAAGATAAAATATATATTTACATATTTTTGTGGTGCTGGGGATGGAACCCAGGAATCAAACCTGGACCTACTGCATGCTAGGCAAGCACTTCACTACTGAGCTACAACCCGACCCTTAAACTATTTCAAAAGATAATGGGCAGTCATTAGTATGTGCAATTTTAATTTTTATATGTGTCTGTTGAAAGTTAATTAAAATAAAAATATCCTTAAAAAAAGAAAACTGAAAAAAAAAAAAGAAAACTGGAATAGAAAAAGAGGACTGGGAACTTGATAATGGCCTGCTGGCCCTCCCCTGCCCTGATAACACTATCCAAGATGCAAAGACAGTGGTCCTCTCTGGGGACTGTTATCCATCCTCCCAGCTTGGCAGACACTCAAGCAGTTCTAGAAAGGGGTCAGATAGTTACTGCACTGCGTCAGAGTCAAGTCCAGGGCTTGCAAGCTGTCTGTGACCTCTCTCCTATGACAACTACAGAATTTACTAGTTTTGAAAAGGACTATTACCTAAAATTACTATCTGGTCCTTCACAAGTGCCTTCATTGTAGGGCATGGTCATATGTACATATTACAGCTTGCTTTGTTCTTTTCTAAAAATTCCTTTCTCTTTCTCCACTTCCCTCCTCTTCCAGTTCTGCTATCCCACTTTTCAATCTTGTTGATATTGTTTGTCTTCACTCGGATTATGCCATAAATTGTTTACATAAATTGGGGTTGTTAGATTCCTATACATAGCACATCGTTATTTTTATTTCCTCTTCCCCTCGTCCTCATCCCTTGCCCTTGTTCCCCTGGGCCACTTCTCTACTGCAAGAGAGTCATCCACGTATCTCTTTCTAGCTTTTATCATTTTCTTTGTTTGTAATTTTTCATTCAAATGAGAGATAACAATAGTATTTAAGCTCATATGTCTGGTTTATTTCACTCAATATCATATTTTCCAGGTGCATCCATTTTCTTACAAATGTCCCATATGTATTATTCTTTACAGCTGAATAGTATTCCATTATACATAGATACCACATTTTCTTTATTCAGTCATCTGTTGATGGAGATATTGGCTGCTTCTAGTATTTAGCTATTATGAATTATGCTGCTATGAATATTTGCATGCATGTATTACTGTACTATCATGACTTAAACTCTTTGGGGAAGAGACCCATAAGGGGGCATAGTTGGTTCATATGGAATTTCTAATTTCATTTCTTTGAGAAATCCTCCATACTGATTTCCATAATGATTGTACTGGTTGGTATTCCCACCAACAATGAAGGAGAGTTCCTTTTTTAACCACACCCTCACCAGCATTTGATATTGTTTGATTTCTTTTTAAAAAATTTTTTATTTAAAGAGGAAAAAAAAGCACGTAAAGGGTAGAGATAATACAAAACTTCAGAAAAAAGATAAACAATAAGAAATCACTAGTTGATAAATTACATATTGTCCTCTTAGAAATAGTTGTTCAAGTTACAAAATTAAAGCATACAAAATAGATAGACAGTGAAAGTGTAAACAACTATGCATACATGAGTCTCTACATGTATTTCTATTCTTTCTGTATTAGAGGGAAAAACAAAACTGAGCAAGACAAAACAAAGCAAATTCCTATAAAAACATGAAACCAAAAAGTCGTATAAAACCACAGTAAAAGGTGATCTACAATGATTGCTGTGTTGTTTCTTATTATCGTCAATAGAATTGCCTATATCATCAGGCATGAATGAATATAGCAGTATAATTGAATATAGCAGTACATAATAATATTAGTAAAAAATAAAACATTGTAGACAGTATAAAACTTCAAAGGCAGGTAATAATCAAACCAGAGTGGATATTTTTTGTTTGATTTCTTAATAATTGCAATTCTTTGAAGAATAAGATGGAATCTTAACCTTGTTTTAATTTGCATTTCTCTAATGGGCAGAGATGTTAAACATTTTTTCATATATTTGTTGACCATTTCCATTTCTTCCTCTGTGAAGTATTTCTCCATTTCTCCTGCCCATTTCTTGACAGGGTCTTTAATCTTAGGTGGCTTAATTTGTTTGGATTCTTTCTATATTCTAGATATTAGTCATCTCTCTGAGGAGTAACTGACAAATTTTTTCCCATTCTGCGGGTTTTGTCTATTCTTTTTTGCTGTATAGAAGCCTTATAGCCTGTTACAATCACATATGTTGATTTCTTGCCACACCTCTTTTATTTATTCCATAGTTTGTGGATATTTGGGTTATTTCTAAGATTTAGCTATTACAAATTGCTGCTATACATATATACCCAGAAAAGAAATAGATGGATTGAATGGGACCTCCAAACCAATCTCCACAGTGATTTCCACAGTGGTTGTACCAGTCTACACTCCTAGCAATAGTGGAGAAGGGTTCCTTTTTCCCCACAGCCCCACCAGCATTTGTTATTCTGGCATGTGATGTTTGAATTTGCATTTCTTGAATGACCAGTGATGTTGATCATTTCTTCATATATTTATTTGTCATTTGTATTTCTTCATTTGAGAAGTATGCATTCATCTCAGATGCCCGCTTTTGAAGTGGGTCTTTGAATTTGGGGGGTCTGATGTTTTTCAATTCTTTATATATTCTAGATAGAAGTCTTTTGTCTCAGGGACAGTTGGCTAAAAATTTTCCCCATTCTGTTCTTTTCACTCTGTTGGTGATTTATTTTGCTGTGCAAAAACTTTATAATAAGATGAGATCCAAGTTATCGATTCTTTGAAATACTCCCTGTGAAGTTTGCATTTTGTCCATGAACTCTTTGCCTACCCTTGTGTCTTCAAGATTTCTACCTAGCTTGTCTCCCAGTATATTTAGTGTTTCTGTTTTAATATTTAGATCTTTGATCCATTTTGACTTTATTTTAGTACATGGTGATAGACATGGGTCTAGTTTTAGTCTTTGGCAAGTGGAAAGCCAATTTTTCTAGCATGATTTATTAAAGAGGGTATCTTTCTTCCAGTGAATGTATTTAGATCCTTTGTCAAACATAAGATGCCTTAGTGCCTTTGTAGTTGTGTCTATGTCTTCTAATCTGTTCCATTGATACCGAGGTCTGTTTTTTTTTTTTTCCAGTACTATGCTGATTGTATCACAGTAGCTTTGGAGTATAATTTCAAGTTTGGCATTGGTTGCCTCCTGCCTTGCCTTTGTTGCCCAAGGTTGCCTTTGCTATTCTAGGTCTCTTCTGTTTCCAAATAAATTTTAGGAATGTTTCCTCTAAATTTGTTAGGTATGCAAATGATATTTTGATCACAATTGCATTAAATCTGTATAACAGTTTTGGGAGTATGGCCATTTTTACGATGTTTTTTTCCTATCCAAAAGCAAGTGATATCTTTCCATTTTCTGATATCCTCTTCAAACTCCTTTTAAAGAGTGCTGTAGTTTCCAATAACATCCTTTGTTAGATTGCTACCTAACTATTTCATTTTTTTGGATGCTATTGTGAAAGGCGTTATTTCCATAATTTCTCTTTCATCAATTTTGTTGTTTGTGTACAAAATGCTACTGATTTTTAAGTGTTGACTTTGTATCTAGCTATGCTGTGAACTTAATGACTCTAGTAGTCTTTTGATGGAGTTTTTGGAGTTCTATGTAGAGTGTCATATCATGTGCAAATAATGATAATTTAGCTTCTTCCTTTCCTATCCTTTTTTTTTTTTTTTTGTACCAGGAATTGAACTCATGACCTTGCATATGCCAGGTAGGTGCTGTGCTGCTGAGCTAGATCCCTGGCCTCTTTTGGATTTTTTTCCTTTCCTATCCTTATTCCTTTTATTTCTCTCTCTTGTCTCATTGCTCTGGCTGATGTTTCCAGAGCTATATTTAATAGGAGTAGTGATAGTGGACATCTTGATTTTAGAGTGAAAGCTTTCAGGTTTTGTCTGTTTAGTATGATGTTGATTGTTGGTTTGTTATAGATAGTTTTTATCAGATTGAGATAAAGACCATCTATTCCAATTTTCAATAGGGTTATTTATTTTATCATGAATGAGTATTGGAATTTGTCAAAAACTTTTTCTGCATCTACTGAGGAGATCATGTGATTTTTGTCTTTGGCTCTGTTGATGTGGTGTATTACATGTATTGATTTGCGTATGTTGAAGCATCCCTGCATTCCTGGGAATAATCTCTCTTGGTCCTGGTGTATAATCTTATTGATGATTTGATGCATTCTGTTTGCTAGTAGTTTACTGAGATTTTTTGCATCTGTGTTCATTAGGGAGATAGGCCTGCAGTTACCCTTTTGGTTGGCTCTTTTTCTAGTTTTGGTATCAGAGTAGTACTTGCTTCCAGCAGAGAGTTAGGGAGAATTGATTTTCTTTCAATTTCATTAAAGTGTTGAAGAGTATTGATACCAAATCTTCTCTAAATTTCTTGTAAAATTCAGTAGTGAATCCATCAGGACCTGGGATTTTCTTTGTTGGTAAGTTTTTAATTACATTTTCAATTTTAGTAACTGATATTGGATTATCAAAATTTTATATCTTCTTGACTCAGCTTTGATAATTCATATGTTTATAGGAATCTGTCCATTTCTCTGTGTTTTACAGTATTTGTGAGTAAAGATTTTTAAAGTAGATATTGATGGTCTTCTGAATTTTGACAGCATCTGTAGTAATGTCACCCTGTTTCTTCTACATTGCATGAATTTGAACTTTTTCTTTCTTTTCTTGATATGGTTGGCTAAGGGTTTATCAATTTTATTTATTTTTTCAAAGAACTAACTCCTTCATTCATTAATTCTTTTTATTGTTTTCTTAGTCTCAATTGCATTGATTTCCACTCTGATCTTTATAATTTCCTCCCTTTTATGAGCTTTTGTCTTGATTTGCTCTTCTTTTTGTAGAAGCTTGAGGTACAACATTAGTTTTTTTCCCTCTAAGGAATGCTTTCATCGCTTCCTACAGGTTCTGGTATGTTGTATCTATATTTTCATTTAATTGCAGATATTGTTTAATTTCTTCTTTAATTTCATCTGCAACCCATTGGTTGTTCAGGAAGGTATTATTTAATTTCCGTGTGTGTGTAGTTTTTGCAGTTTCTTTTGCCATTAACTTCCAATTTCAGTGCACTATGGTCAGATAATATTCATGGGATAATTATTTCTATTCCATTGCATTTACTTAAGCATATTCTACGGGCTAGTGTGTGGTCTATTTTTGAGAACATCCCATGTGCATCTGAAGAGAATGTGTATTACAATGTCATTGGGTGGAACATTTTGTAAACATCTATTAAGTTCATTTGTTCACAGGTTTCATTCAGTTCTGTTATTTCTTTGCTGACTTTTTGTCTAGTTGATCTATATCTTTGTGACAGTGGGGTTTTAAGGTCCTTCATTACAGTTGTGTTATTGCATATTTGATTTTTCATATCTATTAATGTTTGTCATATAGTTTGGTGCTCCTGTATTTGGTACATGTATGATTATTATCTCTTCCTCCTGAATTTTTCCCCTAAAAAGTATATAGTGACTTTCTTTATCTCTTGATCATTTTTGGTTTGAAGTTCACATTGCCTAAAAACAGAATAGCTATTCCTGGTTTTTTCTGGGTTCACGTTACATGAAATGTTGTTTTACATTTTTTGACTTTCAGTCTATAATTTTCTTTTTTAGTTCAATGTGTTTCTCATATACAGTATATTGTTGGATCATGTTTCTTGATCCATTCTCTCAAATCTGCTTCTTTTAATTGGTGAATTGAGGTCATTTATATTGATGGTCATAACTGATATGTATTGGCTTATTTTTGTCATGTTATTTTCCTGTTGTTGGTTCCTTGCTTTTCTTTTTCATTTAATTGCTTGCCTTGCCTGGTGGTTTATTTCTGTTGTTCTGAGAATTGTAGTTATTTATGTCTCTGTCTAGAATATCTTTCAGTATTCTATCTAGAGTTGGTTTGGTATACATGAATTTCTTCAGTTGTTCTTTGTCATGGAAGTATCTTATTTCTCCATTAATTTTGAAAGACAGTATTGCAGGGTACATCAATTTGGGTTGAAAGTTCTCTTTCATGGCTTGAAATACTTAAGTCTATGCTATTCTGGACTTGAGGGTTTGTGTTGAAAAGTCTACTGTGATTCTGATGGGCTTTTCTATATTGGTAGTTTGTTTCTTTCCTCTAACAGCTTTATTTTAATATTTTGTACTTGTGATGAATTTCTAGGATCTTGATTATCATATGTCAGGTATAGATTTATCTTGGTTATGGTTAATTGGAATTCTATATGTTTCACTTATTTGTATCTCAGATTCTTTTCCCATGCTTGGAAAATTTTCCACTATTTATTTTGCAAATAGTTTTCTTTAATGTGATTTGTATTGACTCATGCTTTTTAAAATTGACAGCTATCAGTATGATATTGCTTTTCTTTGCATTGTCTTGGAGCTGTTGGGTTGTTATTTCATGGTCCCTTGCTATTTTGAAGAGATCTTTCCTTTCATAATTGCTAGCCATTATTCTGTCTTCAAAATCTGAAAGTCTATCTTCATTCTCATTCAAGTGGTTTTGCCAGCTTTCCCTGAAATTTTTCATTTCCTGCATATCTCTTTGAATATATTTCATGTATTATGTTTCTTTCCTATATTTTTCATTCCAGGTTTCCATCTTTTCCTATGTTCCTGTAGTTTTTAAAATCTATGTCTTCTCTAGCTATGCTGAGCAATTCCTTCATTAAGGTTGTAATTTTTTTTTTACCTTAGAGATTATTTCAACCTGATTTCTTCTATAGACTTGTGGATTTGTTTCTTTACTTTGCTTGCTATCTTTTCAGAAATTTCCAGTGTGTATCTTCCAATGTCTTGTATGTCAGTGTCTCTTACACTTGTTCCAGATGGGCTTGGGATTTGAGATTGCATTTTGCTTTTTTGTTTTGTGGCCGAAAATCAAATATGAGAAAACAATGCTCTATGTGCGAGGAAGCCAGAGAAAAATAAGACAGGATACTTATGTGTAGTAGAGAACTACTCAGCTATAATGAAGGAAAACCTTGAGGCTTTTGTAGGTAAGGGAATACAACTTGAGATCAAGTCCAGGAGTGAGAAGGTTTGGAACCACTTAGATAAAAAGCAGGTTTCCCTCCCCCAATCTAAAAACTGAGGGAGTTGGTGGGACCCAAAATGCACAGCACCCTGTGGGAGTGAAAGGGGAGGAATAGCCCAAAAAAAGAAGGCAGAGGATATTGTTTTCTCATATTTGATTTTTGGTCCATAAACCCTCTCTCAGATTGATTATAGTTCCTGTACAGAGCATCTCAATGGACCCTACTCTGTCTGTCTTTTTTTATTTTTAGTGTATCAAGGCCATCTATGTTAGAGATTATAGCCAACCTTCTCTGCCTCATTTCTGCTACGCTATTTTTCCACCTTTATTTGTCTACTTTTCTCCTTCATTCTACTGCCTGCCCCATTCATTGAGGCCTTTCTGCCACTGTTCCTACAATCCTAATTTTTTTTCTCTCTCTAGAATGTCCTTCAGTATTCTCTGTAGGGTTGGATTGGTGGTCACAAATTCTCCCAGTTCCTCTTTGTCATGGAAGCATCTTGTTTCTCCATTAATTTCTAGTGACAGTTTTGCAGGGTACATCAATCTGGGCTGGAGGTTATTTTGTTTCAGGGCTTGGAATACTTTGCTCCAAGTTCTTCTTGATCTGATGGTCTGTGTTAAGAGGTCTGCCATGATCCTGATGGGTGTTCCTTTATAGGTAATCTGTTTATTTTCTTTGATGGCCTTTAATATTCTGTTTTTATATTGAATTTCTGGTATCTTGATTATTATATGTCTGGGTGTAGCTCTGTTTTGGTTGTAGGTGGCTGGAGTTCTGTATGCCTCACATAACCGAATATCATTTTCTTTTCCCATGCTTGGGAAGTTTTACTTAGTTATTTCCCTGAATAGCCTTTGTAATTCACCTGTTTTTATTCCTGCTTCTTCATTCACATTTCTTATTCTTACATTATAGATTCTTTTGTCATCTTATAGCCTTTGTATTGTTACTGCCTGTGTCCTTGTTATTTTTAAGAGATCTTTCCTTTCATGATCATACACTGCAAACTTGTCTTCAAGTTTTGATGGTCTATCATTAGTTTCTTTTAAGCAGTTTTTCTAGCTTTCAATGGAATTTTTAATTTCCTGGTAATCTCTTCGAATCTGCTTCATGTATCCTAGATTTTCTTTATATTCTTTATTGAATGTTTCTCTCTTTTTTTGTATGTTCCTCCCTTCTTCCATCTGTGTCTTCTTGAGAGGTGTTTAGCATTTCTTTTATTATTATTAATAATAAAAGATAGGTTATTTCTTGCTTTAACTGATTTAATATTTCAGTTTTGAACTTGTCTACAAAGTCTTGAAGATACCTCTTAATGTCCATTGAAGCCATGTCTGATGTTGCATGTTTGCTGCCCTCAGTCTCTTTTGTATTTCCCTCTCCTGGATCTATGTTCTCAGGGTTTGGGGCTGGGGGCTTTTTCTTGTTTCTCTCTCTTGTCATGTTTTTGGTTTCTTCCATACAGCTGTATAGTGGAGGTCCCAGTCCCTTTCCTTGTTGATTATGGTTCTCCTGAAGCATGCTGGTGAAGGATTTCTTCCCCCTCCTGTTTGCTTTTGGTCATTGAGGTGTAGGCAGGGGCTGTGTATGCTGGCCCCTCCCCACTGGGGCAGTGAACCTTCAGGGTCCTTCACCAGGTTAGTGTGTGCTATGTGTAGGGAATCAGTTTGGGATGGCTTATTGGGTCCCAGCCAGGAGCATGACCCAGGCTAAGCAAACCCCACAAATCTGCTCTGAGGAGGGAGCAACCAATTGAAGTTAATGTTGTTCCTAGTTCAGGCTCCTCCTGCCCAATTCCAGCCTTTCACCCATCTGGTTGCTCCCTCCCCATGGGTGGTTCTCATTCCCAGCACTAACCACGAGTTAATGGAGGTCCCTTTGCAGTTCTCTGTTGGGCTCACCAACCCCTGTCTTGAGCGGGACTCTGGCTCCTGTGAGTTGTGGCGGGAGCTAATTTGGGCAGCTCTGCAGGTTGAGGTGGTGGGACGTGGTGGGAGCGAGTTCGGGTGGCTAAGTGGGTCACTGTGGGTTGCAGTGGGGGCGAGTTTGGGCAGCTTGGTGGGTTGCAACGAAAGTGAATGGTAGTCCAGAGACGGCGTGTTTGACCAGCCTTTTTCCTTTTAGTTTCTTCCTGTGTTGAGAGGATCCATCTCCCTCTGTCTGCATCTCTCTAGGATGTTTTATTCTGGTACATGAGTTGTTTTTCCCTGGCAGGCTCTGTATTTTGTTACTCACTGATTAGCCATCTTTACCTCCTTGTTTTGATCCATTTTTAAAATTTAATTTAGTATATGATAAGAGACAAGTGTCCAGGTAACAAGTTTTCCCAACATCATTTGTTGAATGGAGTATCTTTCCTCCAACATATACTTTGGGCTCAATTGTCAAAGAGCAAGTATTTTATTATGTCTGGGAAAGTTTCTTAATCCTCATTTCTGTTCCATTGATCCATGTATCTTTTTTTTTCTAGCACATTAACATTTCTTTTTTTTTAATCACTATTGCTTTGTAGTATAACTTGAAGTTAGGTATTGTTATTTCTCCTGTTCTGCTTTTATTGTCCAAAATTATTTTTGCTATTCTGGATTTCTTCTGGCCCCATATGAATTTTTTTCATCTCTAGTTGATATATTACATATTGTTATCTTAGAGGTAGTTGTTCAAGTTACCAAATCAAAGCATAAATAATGAACAGGCAATCAAACAATGACAGCACAAACTATTCTGTTTGATGAACTATCAAAAACTTAGTAATATGGTTATCTATCTTGCACATTTAAACATACACACAGTTATGTGTATATACCTACAAGTTGTTATTTCTTTTGAAGCACTTTTTCCTTTCATTAGTATAAGATCTATTATACATTTTGGATCTTATTACTCTTTTTCAGTTTTTTGTTATTACTTATTTTTTACACTAGAAAGACAATACTATATTTACAAATGTGAGTCTGATTTATTTCACTTATGAGGATAGTCTCAAATTGCTTCCATTTACCTGTAAGAACCTCAAGAGCATCCTTTTTATGGTTCAGTAATATTCCATTGTATAAAAATACCACATCTTTTCCATCCATTCTGCAGTTGGGCATTATGGTTGTTTCCAAGATTTAGCTATTACAAATTGTGCTGCTATAAATGTGTGTGTGTGTGTGTGTGTGTGTGTGTGTGTGTATCACTGTGACATAATGTTTTCAGATTTTCTGGGAAAATACCCCCGAGGGGAATAGCTGGATTAAATGGAATTTCCAATCCTAGTTTTTTGAGTAATCTCCATACTGATTTTCACAGTACCTGCAACAGTCTACACTCCCAGCAACAGTGGAGAAGTGTTCCTTTTCCCCACAGCCTCACCAACATTTGTTATCAGTTGATTTCTTGATGGCAGTCATTCTGGAGTGAGATGAAATCTCAATGTTGTTTCAATTTGCATTTCTCTAATGACCAGTGATGGTGAACATTTCTTCATGTATTTATTTGACATTTATATCTTCATCTGAGAAATGTATATCCATCTCACATGCCCACTTTTGGAGTGGGTCTTTGAATTTGGGGGGAGCTTGGTGTTTTCAATTCTTTGTGTGTTCTGGATATAAGTTCTTTGTCTGAGGGACTGCCAGCCAAAATTTTTTCCCATTCTGTGGGTTTTCTTTTCACTTTGTTGGTGATTTCTCTTGAAGTGCAAACAATTGTTAATAAGATGAGATCCCAGTTGTTAATTCTTTGATTCCTGTGTGGTTTGTGTTTTGTTCATGAACACTTTGCCTACCCCTATATCTCTAAGGTTTCTGCCTACCTTGTCTTCCAGCATATATAGTGTTTCTGCTTTAATATGTAGGTGTTTGACACATTTTGACTTTATTTTAGTGCCTAGTGATACATATGGGTCTAATTTCAGTCTTTGACATGTGGAAAACCAATTTTTCCAACACAATTTATTAAAGATGCTATCCTTTTACCAGTGAACAGGTTTAGCCTCTTTGTCAAAGATAAGGTAGGTGAGTATCTTTGTCGTTGTGTTGGCCACATATGAATTTTAAGATTACTTTCTCTAGATCTTAAAGTATGCCATGATATATTGACTGGGACTGCATTACATTTGTGTAAGTTTTTGGAGTATGGCCATTTTGACAATATTGACTTTGCCTATCCAAGAGCAGAGGACATCTTTCTTTGTAAAAATAAGACTTTTGAAGGAGAGTTACTGAACCTGTACATCACAATTTTGGTTCTGATTTGAAAATTAACCATGAACATTCATAATAATATATGGAATTTTAATTTATTGTGTTCATACCCAAATTGGTTTATATCATAAGTCAATTATCTCATTAATTCATAATGACAAAGTAATAGTGTCATCCTATTTTTACATATGAAGCAATGAAGGAAAAGGTTGTATGATTTACTTAGGTAATGCCTTTGAGAAATGGTACAATAATTTGAATCCATGTCTCTGTGTTTCTTCAGTTCTCATAGCTTCTGCATTATTATATGAATAATATAGAAATGCACAGGCTGTTATGGACATAAAGAAATAAACACTTCACCAAACCTGGTAGATGTAAGTTAAAGTATGTAAAGTGGGAAGAAGGATTAGTAGGAGAGAAGAAGGGAATTCTAGGTGGAGTTATTCAGTAGGGGAGACATTATTATTACTTATAGTGTACAAAGAGCCTCAAATGAAGCAGGTGGGTGATATCAGAGAATTAAGGTAAAAATTTCTGAGAATTTCTTTTGAACAGCTTGAGCATACTCCTACATGATAGAGAGACACTGCTAATTTTCAGTCACATAACTGACATTGTAATAATTGTGCCAGAGGTAAATCACCCTTGAATGGATGAAGAGATGCTTCTAGGAGACAAAACTTCAGATAGGGAAGCCAATTTCAGCCTTCCATATAAAAATAATGAAAATTTTAGATTAGGTCAGTGCTAGTAGAGGATGCATTTAAGATATAATTAAGGTATCAGTTTTAGAAGCAGTGCTTCTTAACTCTGGGAGACTAAGGAGATTGATAGATAATAAGTGCCAATTTATAGCATGTGTAACTGGGTGAAATGTAGAGTCATCAACTAAGAGAAATACAGGAAGAGAGTAAGAAACACAGGAAAAAGATAAAATGAGTTTGGCTTGGGGCCCAGTGAGTTTGGTAGTCAAGAACTGAACAGAAATTGACTGCATAATCCCTGGCATGCTGGACAGGGATTTGGATTGGAATGATCCAAGGCTTAGGAGTGATTAGCATGTATGATGGATACAACTCTCTGAGTGAGTGTGATCATGATATGAGTGAGAAAACTGAACTGCAGATAGAGCACTGTGGTAGCTATTTTGGCTGAAATGTGGAAAGCCTATCAACGATACAGAGCAGAATAACAAGAGCTATGACAACAACCAACAGTATGTGGTGTAAGAGAAACAAAATTTCAGAGAAATAAAATTTCAGAAAAATGGTTAGCTGTGTAGTGCTGTGAAGTTGTGTTATGGAGTAAGAACTGAAAAATGTCTCCTTCTTTAGGCAATAGAGTTAACTGGTGATGTTTGCAAGAATGAATCCAGTAGAATGATGTTGACAAAACCATAATACATGGGTTTTGAAGTATATATTGGTTTGGCAACTGAGACAACAAGTAGTCTTCCCTTGGAAGTACTTTGGATGATAAAGGAAGAAGGTTAGTAACTAGAGGTGCATTGCTTTGGTAGAAGGTGGTGCTTTCGTGGTTGCAGGATTTAGCAGATGTCTAGGTTGTGGGAAAAGAGACCATCAAGAGAGAGCAACTAGAGATGGTCTGACTAGTGTTCAGGTCCCTAAAAGCTCTAGGGCCAGAGTAAACAGAAAGTTGAACCTTTGTTGGTTTTATGGGGTATAAAAGATGGATTTATGAAGATCATGTGGGGCTCATGTGTAACAGGTCAGTGATAACACTTCTAGTTTTGGGCATCTAGAAGAAAAAAGCCATGGCAACTCTTAAAAATGAGTGTGGTAAGACATGGAGAGAACAATAAAAGCTTATGCTAGTGTTTTTAAGAGCTGGAGTGTTGAACAACTGTACCAAAAAGCAACCAAAGAATTGTTCTAGGCATTATGTAAGTATTATCTTTGTCATTTCTTATAGTAAGACAATGTAGAGATTATGCAAAAATGAACTGTGAAAAATTGAAGACCTGGACTTTTAAGTTTTTTGTTTTAGTTGTTTTCTTTTTTCAGTACCAGGGATTGAACTCAGGGCCTTTGCACTGAGATATACTACCAGCCTTATTTTATTTTATTTTATTTTATTTTAGTTCTGTTTCACTTAATTTAGTTTAGTTTATAGACATGGTCTTGTGAAGTCACCAAGTTGCCTAGGCTAGGTTCAAATTTGCAACCCTCCTGCTTCATCCTCCCAAAGTGCTAGGATTATAGGTATATGGACTTTAAGTTTTAACCTGGTAACTTTAACTAGAGGCGCTAAGAAATAAGTAAGGAGAGAATATTTTCTTTAGATCAGTACCGAACATGGAGTTGTTTGGAGAATTTTTGACAAATAGTGACATGGTCACCCCCAGGGACTCTGAATTGATTGATACAGCATTGTACAGCAACATAAATGTTTTTCAAATCTTGCAAGTGACTTGACTCTATTGTGAGGCTTGAGAACTACTGCTCTGGCCTAGTGGTCAGTAAATATTTTCTGCAGGAAGGCAGATAGTAAATATTTTAGCTGTTATGGGCTAGACAGCCTCTGTTGCAGATATTTAACTGTGTTGAAGTACAAAAGTGTTACCACGAGTTACAAGGGTCTTGTGTGTGATGAACACTGAGTTGGTTATACTAGACAATGAAAAGAAGGCAGCAGCAAAGTTTATTAAGCCATTAGTATGCCTAGAGTGACTGGTCTCACCCCTATGAAAATGGCATGACCACCAAGGGTGTAGGAGTTTAAATGTTCCAGCTGTTATAAGGTGTCCCTTTGAGGGTCTTCCACAGCATGATTGATGGGGTGCTGAGTCAAGTCAGCTGTGTCTATTGCACATGTCCTGTCCTGTAATTTAAGCTATTATAATTGCATGCATGAAGTGAAGTCCATATGCATGAACTTTCTGTGAGCTCCAGGGGATGGGAGGTTACTGTAGGTCAAGCAGGGAGGTCTAGTGTGTATGAGTCTTGGTGTGGGATTTTTCAGGGCAGCCTTTGGGCCTTTGTTTCTATTATCATGACCATTGTGTAGTAAGCCCTGGGGCTAGTCGAAGGTTGGCCTTGGGCCCTTGCCTGGGTACAGGTGAGTGGAGAGGAGCATCCCAGTAGCTACTGGTGTTCTGTCTGTATTGTCAGCACCATGCTATAACCTACTGACCTAACTGGTCAGCTGATATTGTGCCATCTATATTAAAAGAAATTCAGATAACATGTAAATAAAGAAGGAAGTAAGTGCTTCAGAAAAGCTTTCCTTTTACTTTTTCATTATTTATTTATTTTAATGGATAAAAATAAACTGATGATGCTGTAAACATGCTGATATGAAATATGTATACATTGTAGAACACCTAATTAACACACATGCATTACCTCACATACTTTTATTTTTGGTGGTGGTAAGAACATTTAAAATGGTTCTCTCATCAATTATCAAGTATTATATGCATGGATTTTTATTAATTGTAGTTATTATGTTGTCTAATGTAGACTTCCTGGGCTTATTTTCTGTTGAAATCTTATACCTTTTGATGAACATCTGCTGCATGCCTCTCCAGTTCTTCCATAAAAACCCCTGGTAATTTCCATTCAAATCTCTGCTTCTGGGAGCTAGGCTTTCTGATTCTACATATTAGTGAGGTTGTATGATGTTTGTCTCTTTGTTCTTGGCTTATTCCATTGAACATATTGTTCCTCTATGTTCATCCCTTTTGCAGATGACAGGATTTCCTTTTTCCAGGCTGAATAACGTTTCATTGTGTAGGTCTACCACATTTTACATTTTCTTGTCTGTTTATTCAGTGATGGTTGATTCTGTATGTTGGTCATAGTGCATGAAATTTGAATTCTGTGTAATTTAAAAAAGTTTTTACTTTTTTATTAGTACCTGTTGTCAATACATACCATTTACATTTGGTGTGCACATGTACATAACATCTTTTAACTACTTTTTCATTCTCTTGCTCTTTGTCCCTTTCTTGTTGTTCTTCCCATTTGAGGAGGAACTGTCTTCTTATTTCCTATTGTCTTTTATACAGTAAGTCCCCGACTTATGAACATTTGAGTTGGGAACTTTCACAGCTATGATCAGACCCTGCATTACAAACATTTCTAGATGTGAACAAATGGCAGAAGTAGCTCACCCTAACCCTAACCCTGTAGAACCATTTTAAGATAACTGTCAAAATAAAAGTAGTTTATTTACATTACTTTTGGGTATGTGTTTTTTAAAATACTTTACATTGTATGTTTCTGTCAAAGGTATGAAAGACTCACTTTGCTGCTCTTACAAATGAATCTAATTTATGAACAGAATCCTGAAACCGAACTGATTCATAATTTGGCTAGTTACTGTGTTGCTCTTTATCTATATTTTGAGTTTCTCATATAAGAGAAACCATGCAATATTTAAGCTTGTGTGTCTGACTTACTTCACTTAACATCATGGTCTCAAGGTGATCCATTTTTCTACAGATGGACTCAAATTTATCCTTCTTTACAACAGAGTACTATTTCATTGTGTGTAAATAAATATTCTTTATCTATTCATCTGTTTATGGAATATTGGGTTTTTCCAAGATTTGGCTGTTATTAATTGTGCTGCTATAAATATAGGTATACATTTATCACTCTTTTGGGAAGATAACTAGAAGGAAATAGCTGGAGAATGGAATTTCTAGAATAGTGTTTTGAGGTATCCACACTGATTTCTACAGAGGACATACTAGTTTACCTCCCCACCAACAATGCAGCAGGGATCTTCTTTCCCTGCATGTTTGCCAGCGTTTGTTATTTTTTGATTTCTTGATGGTAGCCATTTTTCTGAGGTAAGATGGGATTTCAGTGTTGTTATACTTTGCATTTCTTGAATGGCCAGTGATGTTGAACATGTATTATTTATCATATATTATTATTATTATTGTATATTATTTATTATTGTTATTTATTATTTATTATTAAATGGCCATGTATTTATTGGCCATTTATACTTCTCCAGAGAAGTATCTATTCATTTCATTTGCCCATTTTTGATTAGGCCTTTTATTTTGAGGAGTAATCTGTTTTTTTTTTTGAGTTACATATAGCTTCATGTATTCTAAATATTAGATTTTTGTCTGAGTCATAGGTGGTAGTTTTTTCCCCTCGATCTGTAGGTTGTTTCTTTTGCTGTGGAAAAGTTGTTAAAAGGGTCCCATTTTTTGCTTCTTGGTACTATTTCCTGTGCAACTTGTGTTCAGTTCAGAAAGTCCTTGCCTATTCCTGTGATTTCAAGAGTTTTTACCTATTTTATCTTTTAATAGATTAATTGTTTCTTTTTTAACATGTAGATCTTTGATCTGCTTTGATTTTAGTTTAGTATGTGGTGAAAGAAATGGGTCTAGATTCAATGTTCTACATGTGGTTATCCAGATTTCCCTGTACTGTTTATTAAAGAAGACGTCTTTCCTCCATTGGCCCCTTTGTCAAAGAACAAATAGTTGAATTTGCTTGGGTTTGTTTCTGCTTCCTTTGTTCTGTTCCTTTGATCTTCATGTCTGTTTTTGTTCCAGTACCATCTTGCTGTTTTTATTACTATAGAGTTGTAATATAACTTCAAATTCAGAATTGTCATGATTCCTACTTTGCTCTTTTTATCCAGCTTTGCTTTTGTTATTCTGGGTTTCTTCTGTTTCCATGTGAATTTTAGGATTGCTTTTTCTAGTTCTGTGAGGTACACTGTTGATATTTTTATTAGAATTGCATTAAATCTGGATATCAATTTTGGAAGTATGGTCATGTCATTTTGTCTATACAATATTGGTTTTGCTTATCTAGAAACAAGAGGATATCCTCTCATTTTCTGATATTCTCTTCTTTCAGAGTATTGTAGTTTTCATTGTAGAGGTCTTTCACTTCCTTAGGTTAATTCCTAAGTATTTAATTTTTCTTGGTGCTACCATGAATGGTATTTTTTCCTAATTTCTTTCTCAGTGAATGCATTATTGGTATACAGGAAACTATTGCTTTTTGTTTGTTGACTTCTTACCCTTCTACATTGCGCTTTTAATTCTTGGAGTCTTTTGGTGAGTGTTATTGGCTCTACTATATCATTTGCCAATAATGATGATATGATTTCTTCCTTTCCTACCTATATCCTTTTTATTTATTTATTTATTTTGCTTTTGCTCTTACTCATACTTGAAAACGGTGTTCAATCAGAGTGGTGGCAGTGGACATCCTTGTCAGGTTCCTGATTTTAGAGGGAAAACTTTCCTTGTTTGTTCACTTCATATGATGTTGACTATGTTTGCCATACATGGCTTTTGTTTGTTTTTGGTACTTAGGATCAAACTCACGACCTTGCACTTGCCAGACAGGCACTTGTGCTGCTGAGCTAAATCCTCAGCCTGTCATACATGGCTTTCATGAGATTGAAGAAATTTTTTTATACACCTATTTTCTCCTGTGTTTTTGTTAATCATTAGTGGATGTTGAATTTTATTAAAGACTTTTTCTGTGTCTGTTGAGATGATTAGGTGACATGTGTCCTTGTTTCTGTTTATGTGATGTAATACGTTTACAAATCATGTACTTGATTATAATTTATCATCTTTTGATAATTTGTTGCATTCTGTTTGTCAGTATCTTGTTTTGAATTTTTCCATCTCTATTCAACAAAGAGATTGACATATATTTCTCTTTTTTAGTTGAATTCTTGACTAGTTTTGGAATCAGAAAAATGATAGCTTTTAGGAGTGACTTTGGTAGTAGTACTCCTTTCCTTTCAGTTTCATTAAAGAGCTTATGGAATACTGATATTAGGTCTTCCCTAAAGTTCTTGTAGAAATCAGCAGTGAATCCATTATGTCCTGAGCTTTTCTTAATTGGCATACTTTTTAATTATTGCTACAATTACACTACCTGTCATTGGATTATTTATAGTTTTCATATCTTCTTGGTTCTGCTTTAGTAATTCATATGAATTTCTTCTAGATTCTCCATTTCATTGGTGTATGAAGTAGTTACTAAAAACCTTATGGGTTTTTGCAGTATATTTCGTGATTTCATCTTCATTTCTAATTACATTGATTTGTGTCCTTTTCTTCCTTATTTTTGCTAAGATTGGCTAAAGATATGTATATTTGGTTTATCCTTTCAAAGAATGAGCCCTTTTACTCATTCTTTTTTTTTAAGTTTTAAATTTTTGTTCATTGATTCTTTGTTTTATTATACGGATTATAATAATTTCTTGATTATATTAATTTCTGCTCTGATCTTTCTAATTTTTTCTTGTATTAGCTTTGGGCTTGGGTCATTCATGTTTTTCAGGACCTTGCAATGCATTATTAGGTTGTTTATTTGGGTTTCCTTCATTTTGTACATGGGCATTCACAGCTATACCATTCCTGTCTATAACTCTTTTCATGGTGTCCTATAGTTTCTGATATATTGTTTTGACATTGTTGTTTATTTCTAGAAATTGTCTTATTTCTTCCTTAATTTTTTTCTGTTCAAGAGTGTATTGTTCAAGAGTTTATTGTTTAATTTTCATGTATTTATGTTTTCTTTTGCAATTGATTTCTAGTTTCATTCCTATATCATTGGATAATATGTATGATATAATTTTGATTTTTTTTTTTGGTACCAGGGATTGAACTCACAACTTTATGCTTGCCAGGCAGGCGCTTAAGCTACTGAGCTAAATCCCTGGCCTGTAATTTTGATTCTTTTGCACTTACTTAGGTATAGTTGTTGTTTATTATGGGGTCTATTTTGGAGACAGTTTCACGTGCTGCTGAGAAAAATATGTATTCTTTTATTGTTGGGTGGAATACTCTGCAGATGGCTGTTAGTAAGAACACTTGTTCAAAGGTTCTGTTCAACTCTAATATTTCTTTGTTGTTTTTTTTTAGTTGATGTATTTGTGATGGGGTGGTATTGAAATCCTCTAGTATAATTGTGTTTGTGTATATCTGCTCTTTTATGTCCATTAGTAATTGTTTTATGGTGCTGGTTTTGCTGTTCCTGCATACATTTTAATAATTGTTACCTCTTCCTGTTGAATTATTCCCTTAACCAGTATGTAATGACTTTTTTGCCTCTTCTGATCAGTTTTGGCTTGAAGTATACTTTGGCTGAAAATAGGATAGCTATTCCTAGTTTTTTTTAGATTCTCATTGCATGGAATATTATTTTCTGTCTTTGATTTTTAGTTGATGAATTTTTTTGGGTTAAATGTGTTTCTTGTATATAACATGCTATTGGATTTTGTTTCTTGATTCATTGTGCTAATTTGTGACTTTTGATAGGGGAACTGAGACCACCTACATTGAGAGTTATTGGTTCAAGGTACTGATTTATTTCTGTCTTTGTATTATTTTCTTAATGCTGATTATCTTTCTTTTCCTTCTACTTAACTGCTCACCATGCTTTGTATATTCATTCTATTAGACCTTTTGTCATTGTTAACTTCACTGTCTTTTTTTCGGATGTCCTTGAGACATTTTTGGAGTGCTAATTTGATGGTCATGAGTTTCTTTAGATGCTCTTTGTCAGGGAAATATATTACTTTCCATCAATTTCAAAAGATAGTTTTTCAGGATATATCAGTCTGTGTTGGAAATTTTTTTGTTTTAGGGATTGAAAATCTTCATTCCCAGCTCTCCTGACCTTTAAGGTTTGTGCTGACATCTGCTATCATTCTAATGGGTTTACCTTTATAAGTAATTCATTGCTTTTCTCTAACAGCTTTTAAGATTCTGTTCTTGTGTGCATTTCTGAGATTTTTACTATGATGTGTCATGTAGAGTTTCTTTTCTAACTGTGGCTATTTGGGGTTCTATATGACTCATTTGTGTGTTGAATTCTTTCCCCAAATTTTGAAAGTTTTCTACTAGCATTTCTGTAAACAAGTTTTTCATTCCTTTTATATTGTTTTAGACTTTTCACTAATTCATTTAGTCTTAGGTTAGTCTTCTCTGCCTCATCTAGGAGCTATGGGATCCATTTTTTATGTACTCTCTGTTTCTAAGGTATCTCTCAATACTTGATCTTAATACTGTAATAGCCTTGTCTTCTAGTTTGGACACTCTGTCTTCATAGTGGTCACTTTTGATGCCCATACTTTTGATAAAATTTTTACCCTCCTGCAGTTTTATTTGGTACCTTTTTATTCTCTTTTATGTTGGTCATTCATTTTTGTATAGTTTTGTTTAGCTCAGCTAGCTTTTTATTAGTATCTTCTGTAGACTCACTGATCATTTTGTTTATTAAGCTCATTGCTTGTTTATTTATATCTTCTTTAAGTTAGTCAAGTTCTTATTGATTTGTTTTGTCATCTTCTCTGTTATCTTTCTGGATAATTCAGCTGTGTGCCTTTTAATTTCCTTCCTTTCAATGTCTCACGGATCAATTTTGGAGGAGCTTTTGGAGACATTCTCATGTTTCTATTATTTATTTATTAGTTCTTTTGTGCTGAGGCTTGCAGGTTGATTTTAGTGTAAAGTTTTGTTGCTTGTATGGAGTTATCTTTAGCTAATGTCTTCTTTCCAGCAAGGCCCTCTGGGCATGGCTGACTTTTGCCTTTGGCACAGGTTACAACCATCTCCATCTATTTTGGATGAGAGACTGCAGTATATTTGACACAGTACCCTGTTTTCCAGGAATGAGCCATGATATTGTTAATAATACAAAAGGAATCCAGATAATAGTATCCATAGGAAACCAATTAATAGCAACAACTATGTGACCTTGGCTCCTGTAAGAAAATTGACATCCATAATAGTTATAGACTGGCTATTGAAATACCCTAAAAATCACTAAGTTATCACCCTTAATCATGGGGAAGAAAAGTCTACAATTATAAATACTAATACAAACCAAATAATGAGCAGTTGATACCTCCTCAATGAAAAAACTACTTCTACTAATAATAGAGTAGTGTTTAACAGGAATAGCCTAGAATTAACTCGCGATTCAAAGATTCATGAAACTAAATAGTGAATACTGAAGGTAGTGGGGTAGATAACCAGAAAATTAATAAAGTAAAATTTTAAAATATTAATTGATGGAAGATGAGAAGGAAGAGAAAAATGTGAAATAGGGGATCCTGTTGAGACATAAAAGAAAATTAGTAACCCTAGAAAATAGTCATAGAAAACAACAAAAAAGAAAAAAAAACCAGAGTGAAATTATAAGAAATAAGTGAAAACTAAAAAGGAAACAAAAAAGTTAAAAGGGGGAAAAAGAGAGAAATAGAAAAAAAAATTAACCTACTCCCCCAAAAAACCAAAAACGCAAACAAAACAAAACAAAACAAAACCTGAGGAAGGAAAGGAAGAAATAGTAAAGAATAAAAAGTATTGAGTCAAAATTTTTTTTCTACATTCATGAATATGTGGTTTCTTTTTCAGAATGGTGAGTCTTGGGATCCAGCAAGTTGTGATTTCCTCTGCTTAGATCTGGGCTCTGTGGGTTCGTGGGGTACCTTCCCTGCATCAGAGGACCCTGCTGTTCATTCACACAGGGCTGTGGTACCTTTCCAAGCCAAGATCTGTCCTTGCTCATATAGGCGGATGGGAAAAGCAATCAGCTCTCTTGTCTCTGCTGGACGTAGGCCTGGGATCTAGGGCTCAAGCAGACTGTTGCATTTAATGTCAATTTTACTCAGATCTGACTTCTCACTATGGAAAGCAGGGGCTGTGACCTTCCCAGCCTGAGTTTAAACTTTTCAGAGGGTCTGTGTCTAATGTACACCCTGTCTGTGGCAGTCTTTATTCTTCGAAGTGTGGTCCTGAATAGCAGCATAGGATCACCTGCAGCTTATTAGACATTCAGTTTTGAGTCTTATCTAAGCTCTACTGAGTCAGAATCTGCATCTTAAGCAGATATTTAAGTGATTCATTCACAGTCTTAAGTTTGAGAATCATTTCTGCTTATGTCTCAGCGATCTTATGTTGGACGTTAGAGAGCATTTGAGAATCCTGGTAAGAGGCTGTCATCCAGCAATCCAGGTGTTCTGAATTGCTTAGCAATCCAGATAACCTGATTTTAGTAAAACATAAATTTAAGTAAAAGTTGGCATTCTGTTATGAAAATGAGGGATTTGATTTATATTCTGGTACATATAGAGGTTCTATCTTTAGTATAACGTGGTTCTTAGAGGAAACTGAATTTGTTCTACAGGTTTGATAAGAACTTTGAGACTTAAGAGAACTAAGTCCAATTGAATGTAAAAGATCATCTCAGTATTTCTTTGTGAGAGGAAAATCATAAAAGAACATTAAATACCTGAAAACAAGTATTTATATTCATAGCGAGTGTGTTACTATAAGAAGTGCCCCCACTTTTTCACATTGTACAGATTCAAACAGTAAATTATATAAGCAAAGAGTACTTCCAAGACTCATTTCAGGCATGTTGGGAAAAAGTGAAACTCAAAATGCCTTATTACAATTTTGACATTGGGAAGTAAATTGCTTTGCTTTTTGAACCCTGATTTTTTAATATGTAAAATGAAGATCATGTTGTGAACTGATTTTATTTACAAAGTCATTCTAAGTACTAAATAATGGGAATATACTTTGAGAAGTACTAATTAATTTTCAGAAGCAAATCAATCCAAACTATTGTGTGTTCTTAAGAGCTTGACCAAGACTGTATTTGAGGGTTTGAAAATCTATGATGAGGACTGTTACACCAGACCTCTAGCTGAACGGAGAATTTGTTCCATAAGAAACACTTTTCCATTAGCTTCAGTTATTGCACTTCAGCTGATTTACTTCCCATTTGAGTCTTGTAAGAATAAGATTAATAATGGGACTGTAGCAAGACTAAAATGTGAATTCCCTCAGGATGTGGAGAAAAACCACATGCATACAAATGTGTTTAACATTGATTTCCCACATTATTTATTTTGGCTAATTTCCTTTAAACTCACATATATGTGTGGATTCAGGCACCTGTTGAAGAGAGTATTAAGAATTGAGTTATTCTGTTCATTTGTCTTTTTTTATTACCCCATTCTACCTCTTTTGTGAAATACTAACCATCACATCTTTCCTTAAGCAGTAATTGGATAAAGACAAAAAAGTTGATAAGCTGTTACACTTTAATACTATCCTCACATGACCAAAAGAAAATGATCGCCTTCTGACTTTCTGTATTCCTTTTCATCAAGTTTGATCTTATGGAAATTTTAGAATATGAATATTAAAATAATGTTAATAAATAGCATGTCATTAATAGATGTTATCACAGAGACATTAATGCAATGCCACTTTAAGAGTTGAAATCTCTGATAATTACTAAAATGATTAAAAACACATTTAGGGGTATCTTTTCCAGTCATATATCCTTGTACACTTTTGTGATGTGTATGTTTCCAGTTAAATTAGACTGTTTCTCAAAGGAGCAGGCATTTTTCTGTGGTTGCAACTTTACTTATAATATCTTCTATATTTAGAAATCCCTCTAGCCACCTCTTACTGACACAATCCCATCCATCCTTCAAAGTTTAGCTCTCAAGACTCCTTATTCACATATCCTTCCTGGTCCTGCCAACTGGATGTGTTATTTATCTCCTTTGAGCCCTCAAAGCACTTTGTATAGACCTCTCTTATGATACTTAGCTCATTTTGCCTTATGTTTTAGTTATTTGTGATTTCAACTTCTTTCCTCCACTAGGCATCTGGAAAGCAGGGACTATGTCTTCTTTATTCTTGAAACTTTTTGAAAGTTAGTGCTTCTGTTTCCTCAAGAAGATCATTTACAAGGACCAAAGACAGAGTATCAGCAAAGAGACATTATTATCAAGCCTAAGTTTATTTTTTTCTTTTGCATATCCTGTCAATCAAGGGTATAAGGGAGCTGTGCATAGGTTTGAAGTAGAAATATAATATACTAAATTGGTGAATGAAGTCTCATGTAGAGACTTTAGAGAAATCCATAACATAGAGAAGATGAGAAAGAAAACTGTTGGTATTCTTGTGATCTCAGGGATGAGATGAGTTGCAAGCCTATTTGGACAGAGTAACAGATACTGTTGACTTCCTATGCCATGCCCCTCCTATTTCCTCTGGGTTAGTTTCTTTACTCACTGTCAGATTCCTACCTAAAACATCCATGTCTCTGTGATTCTTTGACTGAGGGCTTCATATCACATAGGGCAGTTCAGAAATACTGGAGACTTTTTGCCTCAGTGGGCAGCTTTTAACCAGTAATGAATGACATCCAGGTTAAATATTGCACATTCTATAACAATTCTGAGATATATTATTGGTCATTCTTCAGAAAACCATCATGAGATTGACTCTTAGCCAGAGCTGTAACCTGATCATCAGCACATTCTTTAATGTTTCGTCTCTTTTCCTGATTTTTTTCATAAATTCCTACATTGTGCTTTTCAGGATCATATAACAAGATCTTGTTTAGGGTCACCTCATCCTAAGACATCTTATTAAGTAAAGCTGAAATCTTAGTAACAAAGGCCCATTTTTCATATTGATTACATTACAATGGCAACTACTATGGATAAAGGAACCATAGTGTAATCACAGTGGGAAAAGTGTGGTTCAATTAACATCCTTTTGGAGAAGGAATTTTGGAATGGTCTTAAAGGGATTTTTGCCATAAACAAAAGGTGAAATTATGAGGAAATTATTTTGAGTTGCAGAGAAAAGTTACAAGATTGAGTCATTATGCCTGAAAATCTAATGTGTACTAACATACTTACCATGTCTCCAAATAACTTTGGTCATAATCAGAATAAGTAAAATAAATATGATATGCATATATATATACACATATTGTATAAATCTATCATATTTGATTGTTCTTCTACTGCCATTGCAATGTGAAATCTGAGTTCAGAAGAAATAATAATACACTAGTGAAGAAGCTTATAGACTGATTATGGTTCAATAGTCAAGGACTTTTAAAAAATATGAATTCACCATTTTACGTTTATTATTCACATGTGGTAGGATTGTGTCTATTTGTATTCATTTATATTTTTCTATTTTACCTCCTCAAGTTAGATTTTGAGATAACCCAAAGGAAAGAAAACAAAAACAAAAACAAACAAAAGCAAAAGAATTCAAAGTTTAAACCTTGAGGGGACTAAAGGTGTGGAAGAAGAGATGAGGAAGAAATTTATATTTAAAAGTGACAGAAAACCTAAACTAAATTTGATTCGACACAGAAGAGAATTATTATTTCACATAACTAAAAAGTCCAATATGAAAGTACTCTCACACAGCATGGTTCATGACTTAAAACCACTAGGGTCATTTTCAGGCACTGATCCTAATGAAGTGGTTCTGTTCTCAGGGTTTTTAGAGTCGATGCCAGAAACCTGAGAGTCTCTTCACCACAATAAAAGATAATATGCTGAGAAGGCATTTGTATCAAATTCAGGAATTGTTTCTCAGTAGTCTCATTTTGGTTCATAGGCCCATCTCCAGATAGAGGTCAGGATAATAAGATGCCTGCTGCAGTTTATTTTACTTTGTGCTTCTAATCTATATGTCATTTACTTCTTTTTCTCGCTTTATCACATTGGCTGTACCTCCAGTAAAATTCTGAATAGAGAGTATTAACAGGAACTCTGTTTTTCACAGAGGAAAACAATATAATGTTTCACCATTTAGCATGATGGAATTTGTAGTATTTTCATAGATTTCATCTATCAGATTATGTCAGTCCCTTTCTTTTTTTAGTTTGTTAATTTTTAAAAAAATCAGGATTGGTGTTGGATTTTTTTAAATGCTTTTTTTCTGCATTAATTGAGATGACCATGTGACTTTTCTTTAGTCTTTAAGATTGGCAAATTATATTAATGACTTTAATATTTGTTTGTCATGCAAGTGCCAGAAGATCATATTTTATCTTTTCTGTGAATTGCTGGGTTCAGTTTGTGGAGTGTATATGTTTAACCTTTATGTTCATATTTCTGAGGGTTATTTGTTTAACAAAAATGTTCTTCTTATTATTTTTCTCTAGTTGTGGATTCAGGGTAATATTGGGCTCATAAAATGTAATGGAAAGTGCTTTCTCATCCTCTAGTTTGTATAGGAAGATTAAATTATTTTAATTTATAATTCTCCTCAAATTCTCAAGAAGAATGCATGAATTGTCACTGGGAGAGGGAATAGATTGAACAAACTCAGATTCTACTGCCACAAGAAAGAAGAGTAGAAGCTGAGTGGCAGATACAATGAATGAGCATTATGCACTGTGAGCCAGAGGAAGTTTTCTCTGGATTGGAGACAGGAAAGATGGAGACAGCAGAATGAGGACATAGGGCTCCTAATGAGGAGCACAGAAGCACAGTTATGAATGTAGGCTGTCCAGTTCCCACCAAGGTAGAACTTCTCAGGAGCCATCGTTGGCTATTTATATGCTGCCCTTGGCAAAGATTTGCAGAAAGGATTTGCTTTTCTTTCTGGTATTTGTCAGTATGCATTCTTTTGATTTTCCGTTGGTGTGATGCCTTTTTATGTGTCTACATTTTGCTTACCTGCTGTTTTACTTGTCTCCACCTTTTGGGGTTCATAGATATTCATTCCACCTCAACCCAGGGCCCAGAGATAAAGAGTCTGAACTTATTTCCAAAATAAGTGATGGGATGAGGGAATGCAGGAAGGGAAAGGCTTATTATACCTGTACTTGAACAGGTTTGAACAGAGCCAGATGAAACTCTATGGCAGTTGATCATCCCAAGCAGCCCAATTAATCCCTTTGAAGCTCCTAAAATGTTTTTTTTTTAAAATACTCTTTTTTCATCTTCATTTTGATGTTTATCTGTGATTTGCCTCATTCTTGCTAATTGAGTTTATTATTCTTAACTTCTGAGATCCAGTAAAGATGATTGTTTTGTTTCTTTTTCCTTTTGGAGTAACTGAATCTTACAGAGCCTATGACTTTTTTTTTTTAAAAGAATTACACGGTGTGATCTTAAAAAAGAGAATTTTTCCTCATTACCATTCCCTTATTGTAAGCTGGTAAAAAATTTCCTTGGCTTTTATTACACTAAACCTAAGAAATCACCGTATGGCACTATAGGATACAATAGTGCCTTGCACAAGTCTCAAACATTTAACAGGATCTGCTACATACTACGTAGCCACAGCCATAGGGCAAGCTTAAGATAATTGGATAAGGGGTCTGCCCTTGTGTGTGCTCCACAACTCTGCAAAATGGAAGTGTTGACCCCTAAGGACTGGACACAGGGGCAAGGAAATGGAGTAGAATGAGAGGTTACTGATTTATTAACTGATTCAGGACCCTATTAGTGTCCAAAGACTGACCAGTTAAATGTAAAACTTCAGGAAAGGTAGGTCAAGGACTCTTTATTCTCTGGGGCTTGCACTTCCGATTTTGCAGTCTGCAGGTTGGCTGTTCAATTAATCTAAGAAGTGATTAAGCCCTAGAGAAAATGGACTCACAATGACTAAATTTTTATTTTTAGCTAGAAACTAGTTTAATAACCTAAAATAGGATATACCTCTCCTAGAAAGGAAGTTTACATAAGATCAGAAATAATAAGAGCTATAAATCACAATTAGAAAGCAACTTGGTGAGTATTGAGTATATGAACAAAGGATCCTAAGGAAAGGCCTATCTCAACTATTTAGTGCTCTTGTTGACTAGTTGGGAGTCCTCTTAACTGTTATCCCATTTCTTTCTGGCAGCCTTTCAAACTGCTCCAGGTTTGCTCACTTTAACATTTTTGGTCTTAACATCTTTTTTTTGCAATTAACATTAAAAATTGCTTCATGGAAAACACGTTTAATGAGCATTCATAATAATAATAATAGCCAAAATTTATTGAGTGTTTATGTGTAAGGTACTGTTCTAAAAGCTATATATGGATTATCTCCTTTAACACTAATAAACACTATGAAGTAGATGTTCTTCTCTGTTCTTCAAATGGAGAAATTGAGTCATGTGCCTGTTAAATGTCTTACTAAAGTTCACATAAGGAGGGTGGGTAGTATTTGAACTCATGTTTTTAAAATATTCTGTGATTCTGTCTCATTCTTTTCTTTGGAGCTATCTGAAGCATTGGAAATGATTTTGTGTAATCAGTGTTCATTTTTAAGATTAGTAGCTAGATAAGATTATGGGAGCTTAGTATATAACACATAGGTGATTACTTGGACAATGATTTTTGTTTGGCATTTTGTGCTTCAGAAATCAACTGTTTTAATCAAGAAAGGAAACTTGTTATAAGCTACATGGTGGTAATATTGTTGATAGGAAACTAAATTCTTGTAACAATAAACCAATACAAAGGCGATGAAAAATTTATTTTCCAGGTATTATTCATTTGTACCTGCTTTCTTTGTGCTTTTTCTTTAAAATACAGTTTGAAAACATTTGTATGTTTTTGGCTTAAATACTTTGGAGTGGGAGTCCTCATATGTGTTTTAGTATTTTAGAAAGAACTACATTAAGGAGCTGAAGTCAAACCAATCCCCTCTACTCTCTTTTTCTCTCAGTCTTCTGTCATTGCTTCGTCCTGGTTGGGTAGGATCCACCCTTTTTAGGGTGAGAGGAAGTTCAGTCTCCAAATAGCTTAAGTTTTGGCCTCTCCAGAACAAGCACTGCCAACTTTCTGATTTATTTGTGGTTTTAGTGATGAGGACTACTGTCTTCCATAGATTTAGGTGAGAGCAGCAGAGACTTTATTGGAAACCTCATGCTGCACTTCACAATTTCTAATAGGTTAGAAGGAGCTCAAGACATGGTTATGTATTTGGAAGCATTATCTGATCTTGGTATCTGTGCTACTTATTATATTTTAAACTGTAACCTTATTCTTTTTGTGTCCTATGTTCACTCATAAATGTATTTTTCCATTTCCTTTCTTTTGCCTTTGGGGACTTGATAACTATAAACTATTTGATAAACACAATAATTTTCTTTTTGCTGTCATTTTCTATAATTTTAGTTGGTTTTGTAAAAAAATGTAAGTGCTTTTACTGCTGACCTGGCATGAATATGTGAAAGTAGAAAAGCTTAGCAATATTAAAATCTTCTGTCAATAGACTTCCATGCAAAGTTTGTTCACTAATAAATAAATGAAGGCTTGTCAGGCTACATGAAGCTGGATAGTTTTATTCACCACATACTTGAATAAGGTGCAATTTACTCATCTTACTGTATTAAAAGCAGTGGTAACATTTTCAAGAACACTGACTTTTGCTAGAGGGACTTAGGTCTAAGGGGACAGGGGAATAGAATCTTCACAAGAGGAATAATAATGGTATTTTGAACTATCAGTATGTTGGGTGAAGGAGAAAAGTTACAACAGGCATAATAGCAGAGGAGCAATTTTAAAATTCAGGAAGGATTTTCCATAACTCACAGGCTATTGTGACTTAAACATAGGGCAGAGTACCTAAAAATTTCAATTTCTATTTGAGGTTGCTCTCATCTTTGCTTTGGATGTGGTTAAATGATTTACCACTTCTTTCTGCTCCATTTCTTCATGGGTGAATGTAAGTATCTGGTGTAAATACTTCAAAAGCAAGCATGTTTTCATGTTTTCCTTGTCTATGTGGCAAACAGGTTGAGTTTACAATGTGAACATGCCTCTTTAGTCTCCTTGAAGATTAATTCTGGAAATAGCATCTGCTCCTGGGGACTTTTTTCCTGCCTTGCTGGGTGATGAAAAGTAATCCATCTAGCTGGGATTATACATTGCATTCTTGGCCACTGTTCCTTTCTTCTGTGGATTTTTCTCTCCAGAGTTTTGCAACATAGGACAAGGAGATAAAGAAAGGGTCAGGAACAGGAAGTACAATGGCTTCAGTGAGGGGTGGAATGGAAAATGGTCTGGTAGAGGTCACTGAGGAACTGAAGCACATACCTGAACACAGGCGTGTGCATTGCCAGGGTCTTGATCCAGACCCCAGGATCTGGATCAAGACTCTGGTCCCAAACCCATTCTACTGCTGACTGACCTTGAGGAAGTTCTGTAATATCTCTGGGTTTGAGAAGTGAAGAACTAAAGCCTATAAACTAAAGTTCTGTAATATCTCTGGGTTTCCTGATTTGAGAAGTGAAGAACTAAAGCCTATAAGAGTTAGTTATTAAAGCCAATAAGAGTTAATGTTGCTGTTGGAGTTAGTCTCCCATGATTCCCAGTCAAAGAGAGAAGGTGAGGTTGGCTTTAGTCACTCTGAAAGACTCCTGACACTGTGCAAGAGTGGATACTGACCAGTGACCTTTTAAATCTTTGTCTATTTTTCTTGGTCTGAGGAAGAACTAGGAGAAGTCTGTAGTTGTAATGACTGCTCCATATTTGCACACAGAGGAAATTCTGATAGATATTTTCCAGTGAAACTCCTTGTAGAGAAAAATGCTTCTCAGGTCAAAAGAAGCTTGTTACCAGGATTCTATCCCTTGCTGGCCCTTCTTGGTTACAGACATGTACCTGAGCAATGATGGGAATTCCTAGTTCTTGTTCCTAATTCTGGTATTATCATGGAATTATCTGGGCCTTAGAATGAAACACAATCACCAAGCTCTCTTGTAGACTGAGCTGGAATATGTATTTCCATTTCAACTTCTAGGCTTTTTCATTACCTAAAATGCAAGTCTAACTCTCATTACCTTTCTGCAAGCTGCATACAAAATCAGACATGAGAGCAGAGCCTCAGCGCAGCCAGAGTTTAAACAGCTAGGCCTCTTCCTGAATTGTTTTGAGTAGGCAGTTTTCTGATAGCTGCAAGAAGGAAGAAAGCCCCTATCATGTAAACACAATTCCTTTACCTAGGTAAGCATATGCATTTAGGGTTTGATGATGATTTTCAAGTGATAGAAAATATATGTAATATAGGAGATATGCTATTTGACTGTGAGGTTAATCTCTCCATTTCTGTAATGGGTATCATGTCTTTTCCTTTTCTATTGTTATTCAGATAATATGTACTCTGCTTTACAATTACCATGTGAATATGTAATGCTTTAATTGTTACAAAACATATTTACTGTGCTTATTTCAGTATCAGAGTTACTTGCTACAGTATAGGAAATATTTTAGAGAATGAACATTTTTTAACATTTGGGAAATGTCCCTTTCAATTTATCAATCCTGTAACACTATTATTGTAGCACACTTTATTTTATTTATTTATTTAGGTACTAGAGATTGAACTCACAACCTTGCACATGCCAGGCAGGTGCTTGTGCTGCTGAGCTAAATCCCCAGCCCCTGTAGATTTTAATTGTGATGCTGTTAGCAACATAAACTGGCTTATTTAGGTTAGCTAGAGAACCAACCAAATTAGAACTTGTTCAATTCTGAGCTGCTTTTTAAAAATTAGTGTATAGTGCATAATGGTTACATTCCTCAACCATTGGGGAGCTTGTACACTTACATAGCACATTTTAATTACTTTTTAAATCTCCTTTCCCATCACTTTTTCCCCCCTACTATCCCTTGATCCTCTTTTGTTTTTTATGTATGTTTGTAATTCATAGTGAATTTTATTTTATTCATAAAAGTAAAGATAAAGGATAAGTATTCTAAAAACCTGCCTTAGCATTTTGAGCATTTTTAAAACCATGTATAACGGTGCCAAGTGTAGGTGCTCATTCATATTCAGTGATAGCAGAGAGAATTCTGAATTTTTACAATGACCACTCAGCTTGGGAGTAGAAATAAAGAATTCTTCATCTATTTCTGCTGCATTTTAAACTACACATATGTAGAAAAAAGTGAGATATGTAATGATAGTCTATGTTTTACTTTAAAACAAATGTTGAAATAATATCTACCTTACATATCTAAAAATTTAAATATAGTTTTGTAAAAAAGAAAAATAGAAATGAAGATCTTTAAGGCTCTCTTTTAAGATTACAACAACAATGAAATATGAATGAAAATGAGAATTCAAAACACAAATTTATAGAAAATATTAGCAATTTATCTTATTGTCATTGGATAAAGGTTCATTGCTGACATACCTTTGAGTCAAGATAACGTTGTTCTTAACTTACTTGACTTTCTGAATAAAATATAATTAATGTAGCTATGCGATCTCTCAAAAGCTGGATGTAATGCCTTTTAAAATTTAAGAACAATTTCCAGTATTTTGTTTTTTTAAGACAAAAATAAAAAAAACCCACTTGACTAAATAGTAACTGAAATGAAGATGAACATTCACTTAACCATATATCTTTTAAATTGATGAAAATATAAAGTTTTGTCAATATTTATGGTCTGATAAAAAGTAGCCCACTTTAAGTCTTAGGCAGATAGAAGTAGTAAATATGAATTAAGAAGATGATGCCAAAAAACAAAAGGAATTAAAAAGTGGGTCTCAGCTTGTAAGTACTGAAGAATGAACAACATTGACAATATTTAGCTTTTGATTTTTTTTCTCATTCAGTTTTGGCAGTCCTTAGGAAAAAGAATCTGACAGATTTGAGCTTTCAGAAGGCTTTTTAAAGGAGTAAATTAGGAGTACCATTTCCCTTGTCCTATCTTGTCCTAGCCCCAATTTATTTCTCAATGCACAGAGAATAATTGGCAACAGACTAGAAGAGCATTTTCATTTATAGTTCTTCTAAACTCGACCATCTTAGTTTAAAACAGGACACATTTTCTGAAATAAGAGCTAGCCAATTCATTCCCTAGTGAGGCTGGAATAGTTTTCTATTACCATAAACTCACTAAGCCACCCCTGAGTTCAGATGTTTTCTTTAGTCCTGTTTTACCTATTTCCCTTGGAAAGATATTAATGCTTTGTTGATTTTGAAGCCAGCAAGGTTTTCCAAGCCACTCAAACCAAATGTACTTTTCTGTAATCTCTTAGTAGTCATTATGTTAAATAAAATTCAGAAGGTAAACTGAAGGTGATGTCTTTCTTTTGTAAAAGATAGTATTCCTATCATACTTCTTAAACTTTGAACTTTCATTAGTTATCTTTCTTAATTTTAATGAAAGATGTTCCTAATTGTCAAGTATAATGCATATACTTACATATTCTGTTTATCATATATGTTGGAACTACTATTGAGAACATATTCTTCCATGGTTTTTCTAGAGGTACTCATCTACAATACTATTTTTTTTTTTACATTTTTCTTTTCACATTTCACCTGGATTATAGTTTATAACCAAAGCAAGTTTCCTAGTCTTCTATCATGGTAGGAGGAATCTCATTTTATAGAATTAAAATGATCACTTTTCTTTTCTAATTATACTTTGAACTCATACCATTAAAATAACATTTATGAGTTTTCTAAATTACAAAATCGAAATATTCTAATTATTGAAAATTTAGAGAACTCGTGAAAATACCAGAGTGCTAGGGAAAGGCAAGACAAACAGAAACAAATGGAAAGTAATTTGCCCAAAGGTAAGTAATGTATATTTTATATATAGGTCCTTCAAGTAGTCCAATAATTTATAACCATTTACTTATAATCTCTCAATGACTTGAACTTATTTTGTGGATACAAACAAATAGGTTCACATGGTTCTGGACTTTATGTTCTAGTCCATAATTTATTATTGCCTCAATTCAACTCTATTATTATTTTTGGTTTATGGCAAGTTTTTATATATATATATATATATATATATATATATATATATATATATATATTTAAAAGCCCTCTAGTATTATTCTTGTTCAATATTTTCTTGCCTATTATTTTCCATATATACTTTCAGAGATTATTTTGAGTCAAAATGTATAGTTAAAAAAATCCTTTCAAAATTTGAATGACATTACTCCAAATATAAAAATTAATTTGTTTAGAGGAGGCCTTTAATCATAATTAAGTCTTCCCATTCGGGAGCATGGTGTTAGTCAGCTCTTGTATTGTGCCTCTGCTAAATTTATAGCTTTCTTAATAAAGGTCATATCCTTTTCTTTTTTGTTCTAGAGTTTTTACATGTTTTGGGAGATATAGTGGGCAAGATCTTTATCCATGGTGTAATATAAGTATGTAATATACATATGTAATATAAATATAATGACTGTTTATATTATAATATGGCTTATAAAAGGCCATATCGTTACAAATATTTGTCATTTCTAATCAGTTCTAATTCAGATGCCTTAAGTGTCTAATCTCAATTATTTTTAATTATTCTTTTTTGAATCCAATTTAATATTGTTTGTCTTAAATCCTATACAGTTGGTTTCTTCATTAGTTTTCTGCTACAGTGAGGGCAACCAAGAGACATATAGATTTGTAGAATTTAATAGAATATATTGTCCATATCTGAGAGGCAGAGTTGTGACTAAAACCAGGTGCTGTGTAACTGGTCTGCTTGGGTTTGATCCTCATTCTACCATTTCTGACCTGTGTGTAATTAAGCAAGTTGCTTTTGCTCTTTGTGTTTGTCATCTATAAAATGGGACTGTTTTGAGAGTATAAATGAGTTGCTAGATAGAAGTTGACTTTGTAGAACACTTTTCTGACTTTTTTCCCTACTGTAGTTTCTCACCAACTCCTGCCGTATAAGGCAGCTTGGTTTCATGATAGTACCTGTGGCAGTACCTAGATCATGGCAATATGGTATTGGTATTTGATATTTTTGTTATTATTTATTTCAAACCTTTGTAATCCTTGTTTATTTAGATATGTCTTCATTAATGTATTGTTTTTATTTGAATACTTATTGGATGTTACTGATATATTTGTTTCTATTTCTGACATGTTATTTGAAAAAAACCCCTTTCTGTTATTCTCTTTGTGTCTTTTAAAATCATGCTGAATAATTTTAGTTGTTTCTTCTAGTAATTGGAAGGGTATACATATGCTAAGTTTTACTAAAAGCTATTTTTCTGTTAAAAATTACTTGAAAATTTATTTTTCTAATTTTACCCATATTAAGAATCAAACCACATTGTCTCCCTTGTGTGAGCTGAAGGAACTTGTATCCAGCAAAATTTACTTTTTCTCTGTATAGCTTCATATTTTATTACTTGTTATCTTCCCTACTACTTAAGTTGCTATTAACTCATAATGCATTTCTTTCAATAGTTATTATACCATTTATGTTATTTAATGCTTTAGCAGCTATTTGTGTGTCATTTTTAGATTGAATGGTACTTCAGAATGGAATAAAATACTTATTCCCATTGCTTTCCTAGCCAACTTATGTGCTCATGTGCTTTTCTTACATTTGTTCTCAGTACCTGGAGTATGGCTCTAAGCCCTTATTTTTGCACCAGCATTCATGGGAAATACACTTTATAACCCTTATGCAAACTGATAATACCTTTCTGTTGCCTGTACAAGTGGATGAAAATTTGTCTGCTTATAGTATTTGTGAGAAGTAATTTTCCTCCATTAAAAAACTATAATTTTATTCTACTGTAATATTGTAAGGAAATAATCTAGCCCAAATTACCTTTTGTTTTTAAATTTTATTTTAAAGAGAGTAAAATTAAACATAAAAAAAGAACAAAACAGATCACAAGAAAACAATGTAAGAGACACAATTTCAAAGCAAGACAACAGGAGATCTTCACTATCATATTGTCTCTTGTTTTCTTCTAAATAGTTGTCCATATCTTCACACACAGTGAATTCATACAAAACAAAATAGTATTAGACTGATCAGAACAGACTGATGAAGGCATTTTAGGTCTTCAAAACCAGACAATAGGGAAGTCAACAGTGGCTGCCATAATGTCTCTTGTTCTCTTCAAAATGGCTGTCCATACCTTCATGTACATTGAAATTAAACAATACAAAACAGACTAAAGTCACTCTGAACAAAGAATAATAGTATTGCTGGATTTCACAGCATGATGCTACAGAATCAGCATTGGGTACCTTAGTGTGTCTTTTTCTTCAAAGCAGCTGTTCATTTCATTGTGCATTATATAATCGATTTCCATAAACTGTTTAGGAGAAGTTCTATGCATGCATGAGTTTACATGTATACCTATTCTTTCTGTATTAGAGGGAAAAACAAAACAAAACAAATTACTAGGAAAACAATAAACAAAAAAGACAATAAATAGCAAAGAGCCCAGAACACTGACAATATAGGTCTTCAAAACAAGGTGGTATGAACATAACTAGGGTTGTTATTTTACATAATGATCTTCAAGAGTTCCTCAGATCACCATACAATAATATGCACAATTGTTTTAATCCTATGAATGTTAACTATTTTGTTCCAAGAATTTAAAGAATTCGTAGCACAATCATCTTAGCTATCCTAAGTGTGTTTATATAATTTTAGACATTTTTCTTTTCCCTTCCTTTTTCTTTTTCCTCATTTTCCATGAGATATTATTTTTCCCCTTGAAGCAGGTTCTTATCCTTTAACTGTATTTATTGAGTTTTTTGTATCTTATGTACTCTTACCATTTTTTACACTAGGGAGATTATATGGTATTTACACATGTGAGTTTGATTTATTTCACTTATGAGTATGGTCTCGAGTTGCATATATTTATTTATAAATATCTCAACGTGATCATTCTTTAGAGCTGAGTAGTACTCCATTGTTTAAAAATACCACATCTTTTTTATCCATTCTTCAGTTGATGGGCATTTAGGTTGTTTCCAAGATATGGCTAATACAAATTATGCTGCTATAAACATGGGTGCACATGTATCACTGTGATATGATGTTTTTAGTTCTTCTGGGAATATGCTCAGAAGTAGAATAGCTGGGTCAAATGGGACTTGCAATCCCAGCTTTTTGAGGAACCTCCAGACTGACCTCCACAGTGGTTGCACCAGTCTGCACCTCCACCAGCAGTGCAGAAGAGTTCCTTTTTCCCCAGAGCCTCTCCAATATTTGTTGTTTGTAGTTTTTTTTATCCTGGCCATTCTTTCTGGAGTGAGATAGAATCTTAGTGTTGTTTTAATTTGCATTTCTCTAATGACCAATGACGCTGAACATTTTTTCATGTATTTATTTGCCATTTGTATTTCTTCATCTGAGAACTGTGTATTCATCTCAGATGCCCATTTTTGGAATGGGTCTTTGAATTTGGGGGATCTGATTTTTAAAAATTCTTTATATATTCTAGACAGAAGTCCTTTGTCTGAGGGACTGTTCACTAAGATTTTTGCCCAATTTGTGGGTTTTCTTTTCATTATGCTGGAGATTTCTTTCTATATGCAAAAACTCTTTAAAATGACACTATCCCAGTTATTGATTCTGTGAAGTATTTTACTTGTGGTTTGATTCTTGTTCATGAATTCTCTACCTACCCCTGTGTCTTCAAGATTTCTACCTACTTTGTCTTCCAACAGATTTAGTGTTTCTGTTTTAATATTTAGATCTTTGATCCATTTAGACTTCAGTGTAGTATGTGGTGATAGGCATGGATCTAGTTTAGTTTTTGGTGTATGGAGAGCCAAGTTTTCCAGTACCATTTATTGAAGAGACTATCTTTCTTCCAGTGGACATGTTTGGCCCCTTTATCAAAGATAAGGTGGCTGAGTGTGTTTGTAGATGTAGTTATATCTTCTAATCTATTCCATTGATCTTCAGGTCTATTTTTATTCCAGTACCATGCTGATTTTATTACAGTAGCTTTGTAGTATAACTTCAAGTCAGGGATTGTGATGCCTCCTGCCTTGTCTTTGTTGCTTAGAATTGCCTTTGCTATTCTAGGTCTGTTCTGGTTCCAGATGAATTTTAGGAGTGATTTCTGTAGACCTGTGAGGTATGCTAGTGGTATTTTGATTGGGATTGCATTAAATCTGTATAACTATTTGGGAGAATGGCCATTTTCACAGTGTTTGTTCTTCCTGTCCATGAACAAGGGATGTCTTTCCATTTTCTGAGGTCCTCTTCGATTTCTTTTTCAGGGTATTATAATTTTCCCTGAATAGATCTTTTACCTCTTTTGTTAGATTAATTCCTAAGTATTTCATATTTTTTGAATGCTATTGTAAAGGGTGTGGTTTCTCTTATTTCTCTCTCAGTCAGTTTGTTGTTTGTGTAGAGGAATGCTATTGATTTTTAAGTGTTGACTTTGTATCCAGCTACATTACTGAATTTATTTATTATACCTAGGAGTCTTTCAGTGGAGTTGTGGGGGTCTTTTATGTAACCTTTTTTTGTTTTAAAACACATTTTGTACCATTTCCTTATTTTTAAAAATGTTAACCAGAATTTATGAAGATTTAATTAATTGCACTTTATATAAAGTGGAGCTTTCTAGACAGCAGATTTAGATCTTTATTCAGCTCCATAATTTTGTTTGTAATAGAAAAATTCTGATGAGCTTAGAAATAGGCTGCTTAATCTTTATGTGAGTATCTACTTAACTTGTTAGGAAGACAGCGTTTGACTAGGAACTAAAATTTCTTAGTGGTTCAATGTGTTTCCCAAGACAAAGTTCTTATTACTAATCACAATTATTAGTTTTTAATACCAGCTGATGTTTTTTTCTATGTTCTTCCTCCTTTCAAGAAGAGATGAACAAAAGCAACCACCATTCTACTATTAAGAAAAGTTTGTTATATGTTTAGATTCTTCCTAATTCATTATTTATATGCTGAATTTCCATGTTACATTTTTTCATGCTTTTTATTGTTGCTTTGCCATTTAAATATTGTTGCTCTTTTCTTCTTTAATATCATCTGAGTTTGTATGTGGTACAGATTCTGACTTTTATGACTCTTTGTGCAGTTTCAGATTCTAGTAAGACATTCCCCTTACACTTACTTCCTGTTAGTGGATCTATTAATTTCCTGTGGGGTTTTGTTATTGTTTTGTTATCTCATCTTTCCTTCTTTAGAGTTCAGAGTGTTTTTTTGAAAATTCAGTGAGTGCATAAAGAGGTATTTTCTAAAACTTATATTTTCTGCCATATTGTGTTAAAAATCTACTCTTTTGCCTCTTACAGACTGAATTTATTTCCTTCTGTAGTGTATAATATCTTTCTGGATATGATTTCATCTTTTTATATTTATCCACTTTTAAATGAAAAATATTTCTTTTAGCCCGATATTTGTCCAAATATGGCATGGATGGATTCTGCTGAGCACTGTCAGTACCATCTTGGATGGTCTTAGGGCCTTTCCTTCAGAGCCACAGCTGCATAGCCAGATTAGGTGAATTTTCATTGGTGACCCAGCAACTTAGAAAAGATTGGAGGCACGGAACATCCGAGCAGGGAAATTTCCCCTCTGCTTGGTTTATTGTCTGTACGTGGGGAGCCGCTGCTCCATGGGCCAGCTTTCCATAGCTACTTTCTTTTCCCTCTGGCTTCCCCTCAAGAATACTGCTGGACTGTGTCTGGCCTCCTTCCTGGAGCGCCTGCCTGCTGTTTCAGGCAAAGCCCCACTTCATGGGGAAAGACAGATTCCTAACTCACTTCATCTACCAAAATAAGCTCCAGATGGATTAAAGATTTACATGGACAAAAATAAAACTTTACAAGTACTCAAGAAAATAGGGGAAAACATTTATATACCCTATGTACAGGAATGTACCTAACTCCGAGAACAAAGTAAGTTTCTGATAGCATTAACTATTTTAAAAAATTTCCAGTGTTTATATATGAGAAAGATTACTCCAGACACAGTATCATATAATATATAAAACAATTTGCAACACCAGTTGATAGTCAAAGAGAGTACTTCTTAATGTATAATGAGTTTTTCAAATTAATAAGGGAAATGTAAAATTCTGATAGAAAAAAGAAGCAACATTAAGGGAGGATTCATAATAAAGAAAATGTAAATGGCTAATAAGAACCTAAAATAGCCTTTCAATCTTATTTTTAATTATGTAACTTTAAATATGAACAATTAATTAAATTTTCTTCATTATTTATTAATAAATAATAAAGAAAATGTAATAATACTTCTCTAGTATATCCTAGGGACTTCTCTTTCTAAGACCTCATTCTTTTTAATGGCTGTGTACTAGTTCATGGTTTGTGTATTTTTACCCATAATGCATGAAATTGCCCTCATTCTACCTGATTTTCTCTAATATTGAGCATTTTCACCTCTAAAATTTTTTTCCAATACAATGATAAAAACTGAGCAGAAATGCTATTTTATTATTTAGTTCTTTGACTTTTATTGAATTTGACTCTGTATATATTGGTTGTGTCATTTTGTACTCATCTTTTTTCTTCATTTTCTTGTCAATATATAGTAACTCTTTTTATATTAATACTATTTTACCATCCATTATTTATCTTTGACTTTGTTTTTATTTTTTATCTAGTAAAATATGTCTGAATTTTCTTCTAAAAGTTTTTCTAACTTTGATTAAAAAGACCTTGTTTAAAAGTCTCCTCAAGGCCCGCCCTGCCACCGGGAACTTGGCGGAAACCTGCATCAGGCATAAGCTGCCCAGAACCTCCACCATGGGCCCGCCCTGCCACTGGGAACCCAGCAGAAGCCCGTGTCAGGCATAGGCTGTGTGGTACCTCCCCTGAGGGCCCAACTTGCCACCAGGAACTAAGTGAAAGCCTGCATCAGGCTGAGGCTGCCTGGAACCTCCCCCATGGGCCCGCCCTGCCAACGGGAACTAAGCAGAAGCCTGCATCAGGGGAAAGCTGCCTGGAACCTCCATCATGGGCCCACCCTGCCACCTGGAACATCGAGGAGGCCTGCCCAAGACTGAAAACTATCCTGGACTGCTTCAGCTGGGCCCGCCCTCCCACCTGGAACATCAGAGGACCTCAGTAGGCTCCACTTGGTGTGAAAAAAATTGGAACTTTGCTCCCAGGCGGGGAACCTTGGACTACAGCGGATTAACTGTATCAGTGTGGTGAGTATACCCCTAAAATACAGGTGTACAGAGGATAAATAGGGCCAGTAGTAAGATCCCCTGCAAAAAACTGTAAGACTTTGGTGTGTCTGAAAAGAGTGTGTGTGATCCCCTCCTACACATAGAAAACATCAGGCAGAGTGAAAATGACAAAACGAAAAAGCAAAATGCAGTCTCAAACATATATAGTCCACCAGAAGCAAGTATAGGAGACATTGAAATAGAGGACCCCAAAAGTAACACACCAGGAATCTCTGAAAAGATAGCAAGTGAAATAAAAAAAAAACTACATCAGGCTATAGAGGAAATCAAATTAGAATTACTCTCCCATGTAAAGACAGAAATAACAACTTTAATAAAGGAGTTGTTGAATGCAGCTAAAGAAGAACTAGAGAAAAAGTACATGAGCATGGGAAACTGATTGAAACTTTGAATGAACAATATAGAAAACAAGCAGAATTCATGAAACAAATTCAAAGAGACATCCAAGAAACAAAAAATTCTATTGAAAGTGCGCAAAACCGCCTAAAGGAAGTTGAGGATAGGATTTCAGACCTCGAGAACAGGATCACAGTTAGTGATCAGGAATGGGTAGAACTTTAAAAATAACAAAGCAGCAAGAAATAACAATCCAGAAGCTTCATGATGATGCCAAGAGCAACAATATAAGAAAAATGGGCATTAGCAAAGATACAGGAGTCCAGGCAAATGATATACATAAGTATTTACAGAAATAATACAGAAAATTTCCCAAACATGGGGAAAGAATCTGATATGAAGATAAGTGAGGCATATAGACCACCAAACAGTCACAATCAACATAAATCCACACCCAGACACATAATAATTAAGATCTCAGACATACAGCATAAAAACAGAATATTAAAAGGAGTCAGAGAAAAGACACAACTCACCTCTCAAGGAAAGCTCATTAGAATCATGGCAGACTTTTCAGCACAAACTCTCAAGTCAAGAAGATCTTGGAATGAGGTATTTCAAGCCCTGAAAGAAAACCACATTCAACCCAGACTGATGTACCCAGCAAAACTTTCATTCAAGTTTAATGGAGAAACAAGATACTTCCATGACAAAGAACAACTGAAGAAATTCATGTCCACCAAACCAACCCTAGAGAGAATACTGAAAGACATACTAGACAGAGATAAAAATGACCACAATCCCCAAAACAACAACAGAAAGAAACCAATTAAATAAGAGGAAAAGCAGAAAGAAACAACTGGAACATAACATGGCAAAGTCAAGCCAGTATATACCAGTGGTATCCATAAATATAAATGGCCTCAATTCGCCTTTAAAAATTAATAGGTTGACAGAATGGATCAAGAAACAGGATCCCACAATATGCTATATACAAGAAACACATGTGACCCAAAAGGAAACTCATAGATTAAAAGTCAAAGGATGGAAAACAGTATTCCATGCAACAGGAACCCAGAAAAAAGCAGAGGTAGCTATTCTATTTGCAGACAACATGAACTTCAAACCTAAAATGATTAAAAGAGATATAGAAGGTCACTACATACTTGTTAGTGGTAAAATTCAAGAGGAAGAACTAATAATTATAAATATATATGCACCAAATGCAGGAGCACCCAACTATACAAGACAGATACTAATGGACATGAAAAACCAAATGCACAAGAACACAGCTATAACAGGAAATCTTAACAGCCCATTGTCACAAAGAGATAGATCAACTAGACGAAAAGTCAGCAGAGAAATAACAGAACTGAATCATACCTTTGAGCAATTGGACTTAGTAGACATTTACAGAGTGCTCCACCCAACCACATCAGAATACCCATTCTTCTCAAGCTGCACATGGGACATTCTCCAAAATAGACCAAATATTATCCCATAAAACATTCTTAAGTAAATGCAAAGGTATTGAAATCATACTATGCATTATATCTGACCATAGTGCACTGAAATTGGAAATTAATGGCAAAAAAAATTGTAAAACCTGCATAAATACATGGAAATTAAATAGCAGCCTTTTGAACAACCAGTGGGCTACAGATGAAATTAAAGAAGAAATAAAACAATACCTACAATTCAATGAAAATATAGAAACAACATACTGTAATCTGTGGGATGCAATGAAAGCAGTCTTCAGAGGGAAATATATAGCAATAAACTGTCATATCAAGAAAACAGAATGAGCACAAATAAACAACTTAATGCTCCATCTCAAGCTTCTAGAAAAAGAAGAGCAAGCTAAACCCAAAGCTCCTAGAAGACAGCAAATTTAAAGATTAGAGCAGAAATCAATGCAATTGAAACTAAAAAAAAATACAAAGAATTAATGAATCAAAAAGCTGGTATTTTGAGAGAATCAACAAAATTGACAAACCACTAGCTAACCTTATCAAGAGAAAGAAAAAAAACGCCAATTCATGCAATAAGAACTGAAAGGGAGAAATTACTACAGATCCCATGGAAATTCAAAAGATCATGAACACCTACTTTGAAAATCTCTATTCACATAGAGTGGAAAACACAGAGGAAATGTACAGATTTCTAGAAACATATGAACTACCAAAGCTCAACCAAGAAGATATAGCAATTTTCAACAACCCAAAATCAGCTATAGAAATTGAAAACATAATTAAAAACTTACCAACAAAGAAAAGCCCAGGTCTGGATGGATTCACAGCTGAAACGTATAAGAAATTTAGAGAAGATGTGATGCCAATACTCCTTAAACTGTTCAATGAAATTGAGAAAAAGCAATCCTCCCTAAATCATTCCTGGAGGCAAGTATTACTCTGATACCAAAACCAGAGAAAGATCCACCCAAAAAGGAGAACTATAGGCCAATCTCACTAATGAACATTGATGCAAAAATTCTCAATAAAATACTGGCAAATAGAATGCAGCAAATCATCAAGAAGATTATACATCATGACCAAGTGGGGTTCATTCCAGGAATGCAAGGATGGTTTGACATATGCAAATCAATAAATGTAACACAGTACATCAACAGAGCCAAAAAACAAAAACCACATGGTCATCTCAATAGATGCAGAAAAAGCTTTTGACAAAGTCCAACACATGTTCATCATAAAAACCCTTCAGAAACTTGGAATACACAGCGTCTACCTCAACCTTACAAAGGCCATCTATGACAAACCAACAGCCAACATTATACTAAATGGACAAAAACTGAAAGCTTTCACTTTATAATCAGGAACAAGACAAGGATGTCCACTATCACCATTCCTTTTTAACATAGTTCTGGAAACACTAGCCAGGGCAATCAGACAAGAGAGAGAAGTAAAAGGAGAAAAGATAGGAAAGGTAGAATTTAAATTATTAGTATTAACAGATGTCATGATATTCTATATAGAAGACTCAAAAATCTGCATTAAAAGACTACTAGAGGTAATAAACAGGTTCAGTAGTGTAGCTGGATACAAAGTCAATGCTCAAAAATCAATAGCATTCCTGTACACAAACAAAAAACTCACTGAGAGAGAAATTATGGAAATATCGCCCTTTACAATAACATCTAAAAAAATGAAATACTTAGGAATCAACCTAACTAAAAATGTAAGAGACCTATATGCTGAAAATTATACTATGCTGGAAAAGGAGATTGAAGAGGATATTAGAAAATGGAAGAGTATTCCTTGCTCTTGCTTGGGAAGAACCAACATTGTGAAAATGGCCATACTTCCAAAACTGTTATACAGATTTAACGCAATCCCAATGAAAATATCATTGACATTCCTCATAGATCTAGAGAAAACACTACTAAAATTCATTTGGAAACAGAAGAAACCTAGAACAGCAAAGACAATTCTAGGCAACAAAAGCAAGGCAGGAGGCATCTCAATTCCTGACTTGAAACAGTACTATAAAGCCACAGTGATAAAAGCAGCTTGTTACTGGCAAAGAAATAGACCTGAGGATCAATGGAACAGATTAGAACATGGAAGCACAACTACAAAGACAGCCACCTGATATTTGACAAAGGGGCTAAATATGTCCACTGGAAGAAGGATAGTCTTTTTAATAAATGGTGTTGGAAAAATTTGCTCTCTAGATGGCAAAGAGTGAAACTAGATCCAAGCCTATCACCATGCACAAAACTAAAGACTAAATGGATTAAAGACCTCAATATTAAAACAGAAACACTAAATCTACTGGAAGACAAGGTAGGTAGAAGTCTTGGAGACATAGGGGTAGGCAGAGAATTCATGAACAAAATGCAAACTGCATGGGAAACACTTCAAAGAATCAACAAATGGGATCTCATATTATTGAAAAGTTTCTGCACTTCAAAGGAAATCACCAACAGAGTTAAAAGAAAACCCACAGAGTGGGAAAGAATTTTAGCCATCAACCCCTCAGACAAAGGACTTGTGTCCAGAACAGATAAAGAATTGAAAAACATCAAGCCCCCCAAATTCAAAGACCTTCTTCAAAAAAGGGCATCTCAGATGAACACACAGTTCTCAGAGAAAGATATACAAATGGCAAATAAATACATGAAGAAATGTTCACCATCACTGGTCATTTGAGAAATGCAAATTAAAACAGCATTGAGTTTCCACCTCACTCCGGAAAGAATAGCTGCCATCAAGAAATCAACTGATAACAAATGTTGATGAGGCTGCAGGGAAAGAGGAACACTGCTCCACTGTTGGTGGGAATGTAGACTGGTGCAACCATTATGGAAATCCATATGCAGAATTCTCAGAAGACTAGGATTGGAAGCTCCATTCAATCCAGCTATTCCCCTCCTGGGTATTTTCCCAGAAGAACTGAAAAGTTCATATCACAGTTATATATGTGCACCCATGTTCATAGCTGCACAATTTGTGAAAGCTAAATCCTGGAAACAACCAACATGCCCATCAACTGCAGAGTGGAGGAAAAAGAGATGGCATTTTTATCAATGGAATATTACTCAGCTATAAAAAAGGATGATCTTGAGGCCTTCATAGGCAAATGGAGACAACTTGAGACTATCCTCATTAGTGAAATAAAAAAGAATCATATTTATAAATATCATATTGTGTCTCTAGTGTGAAAAGTAAATAAGAACTACAAGTGTAATAAATCCAAAATGTGTAATTGCTATTGTAAAAAAAAAGAGGAAAATAAAGTGCTCTAAGGGATATAATTGCATGTATGTTTGAGTGTGTAAAATAGAAACCATATTGCTGAATCTTTGTAGGATCTTTGAGCAGAACTGTTTGTAGTCTGACTGTTTGCATGTTTTCTATGTACCCTTTAACTTTGTAACTTGAACAACTACATTCAGGATGACAGTATGTAATTTATTAATTACTAATTTCTTAGTAGGGTTTTTCTCATTTTTCTTTTTTTTTTCTTTCTTTTAGAATTTTGTATTGTTGCTACCCTTTTTTCTGTTTTGCTTTTTTTTCTTGTCTTTAAATAAAATTTAAAAAATGCATAATTGCTGTTGTAAAAAAACAGGAAATAGGAAGTGCTATAAAAGATATAGCTGCATGTATGTTTAGGTGTGTGGGATTGATGACCATATTTCTAGGTTCTCGTTGGATTGTTGAACAGATTTGTTTGCACTCCTGCTGCTTGACTTTCCACTTTTTGTGCTTTGATTTTGTAACTTGATAAACTATTTCTAAAAGAACAATGTGTAATTTATCAACTAGTGATTTCTTACTGTTTATCTTCTTTTCTTGAAATTCTGTAATATTTCTATCCTTTTTCTGTTTTTTTTCTCTTTAAATAAAAAAAGAAAGAGAGAGGAAAAGAAAGGGCTCTAAGGGATATAACTGCATGTATGTTTGAGTGTGTAAAATAGATGAGCATATTGGTGAATCTTTGTTGGATCTTTGAGCAGAACTGTTTGCAGTCTCACTGTTTGATTGTCTACTATGTATCTTTTAATTTTGTAACTTGAACAGCTACATCCAAGATGACAATATGTAATTTATCAAGTAGTGCTTTCTTAGTCTTTTTTTCTTTTTCCTTTTAGAATTCTGTATTGTTGCTACCCTCTTTTCTTTTGCTTTTTTTCTCTTTAAATAAAATTTTAAAAAGTCTCCTCAAAAGTTTATCCTCTTAAATTTATTTTCTAATTTTTACATTTATATCTTCACTCCATATATAATATTTTTTTGCAGGATGTAAAATAATGACTTAATTTGCTTAAAGGCAGATAACTGGTTTTGACAATATTTTGAATATTTTTTCCTTATTAAAATAAAATTTTATAAGTGATATATTAAATTCTTGAAAATATTGAATACTGCTATCAGGCTTTCTGATACCACTGGATTATTTGTTTATTTCTTGTTTGATTAAGATGTGTTATAATAAATTCTCCTAGATAAGGAGGTCCTTAGTTTACTGTTGTTTCCATATTTTTTTCTTCTTTAAAATTTATTCTTTCATGTGAATATTAACACTATTTAAATATAATTCAAAATGATTATGATTCTTAATTGCTTTCAAAGTGTATAGTTTTTAGAAGATTTATATTTATAACATTTTGGCATCATCTTTCCAGTGACAAAGTTTGCCTATGTTTAAAATCTTTTTTATATTTAACAGTAAAATTTTTCTGCCATTACATAAGATTTTTCTCACTATTGTGAATAGCATTATTTTCCCATATTTTAATTTTTGGTTTTCACTAGGAGTAAAATGTTGGTTTTTAGATGACCAATATCCTGGTTATCTTCACCCTAAAGAAGGATTAGAACAAGATTTCGAAGTTAAGAAGCATCAATAATACTTTTCAATAGTAAGATCTGGAATATGTTTGCAAATTTTTTAAAGTCAAGGTTTTTATTTGCTAAATTCAATTCAGTAAATTTACTGAGTGATTACTACTGACAAAAGCTTGCAGGAAGTACGTAAGGCAGACAAGTTACAATTCCTATGCTTAAATAACTAACAATGTGGGAAGTGGGAAAGAGAAGCCGAACAATAACTGAAGTGTGATAAATGTTGCAAAAAAATGTTTTAGTATGAATAATTAGATAATGAAATAATGACAAAATAGGAATTAATATAGACTTATGATTTAAAAACATAGCAAGTAAGTATTTTTTATTCAGCAAAATACAAAAAATGTTTTTTTTGATCTTTGAAGCTTTGATTACTTATTAAAATTGGAAATATTTATAGAAATCAGAAAATAAATGTATTAAAATTGAACTATTGAATAATAAATATTTTAGGATACTATATCTTTAACAAAGAGAGAATGCTAGGTCAAGTCCTTTACAGTTAGTTGTAAACTCAATAGTGAGTGTCTATGAATTTAAAGGTAAAATATTAATCAAGAAACATAATTTCTGTTAATACCAATGTATTCTGTATGTAAGTTTAGGTGGAATGTTTCAACTTTACTATGGTAACAGTAAGATAACTTAAAAGCCACTTATTTATGATTTAACTTTCCAAAAAAACCTTCAATAATGTCTTACGTTATTATGTTATTAAATACTTTTTCATTACTCAGCCTATAAAAATAGTTAATCTATTTTTGAAAACTGCTTGGAAATGCCTTTAAGAAGCAAATAAGTAATTATATACTTTGTATACACTTTGACTTAAATTCCCACTTTTGCCAATTTTTCTATGGGCTTTTAAAATAACAAGTAATAAAAATTTAATATCTAGTAGGAGGATGGTATTTTAAATTATGATATGTCAGATGGATGGATCATTAAGTAGACACTGAAATTTATAGACTGTACATTTACTGGAATAGGCTTATGTTGTTTGTGCTATGTAACTGTATATCAATCAGTCTACTCTTCCTTCCTTCCTTCCTTCCTTCCTTCCTTCCTTCCTTCCTTCCTTCCTTCCTTCCATCACCTGTCATCTTAGAATGTAAATTAGTTTGCCTTAGGGTTATGGCATATTTTTCCTTTAAAATTATTTTTATTACCTCTATAAATGTTGATTCCAAAAAAACATTTTTGCAGTTTGCTAATAGGTATTTATTTGACAAATAAGGGTGTATATGGATGACTGTGTGTTTTGAACTAATATTTTTTGTAGGCAACAAAATACATAAATTTCCAAAGGAGATAGTTTATTAACTTATTCCTCAAACAGAGTGAAGTGTAATACTCAGTTGTACTGTTTGATGTGATAGAATGATGAGATGATCTTTAATTATTCATCCCTTGTGTAAATCTCTCTCCTTGAAGCCTGTTGGAATTTAGGACTTGTTTATCACCAGTAGAACCTAGCAAAGGTAATGGCAGAGTCACTTATGATCATGTTACATCACATAAATGTGTATGCATTATCCTGCTTCTGGCCTTGAAGAAGGAAATGGTGTCATTTCAAGCTCCTTATGGAGAGAGGAGGCCTCTAGTAGATGAGCACCCGGAAATTAGGAGCACGGGGAAATAATTAGCCAACAAACTGAGTTTGGAAGGGGATCATTCTCTAGTCAAGCCTCCAAGTGAGACCACTGACTAGCTAACACCAGAGAAGTGTGCACAGATACTTGGTGCATACTGATTGTGAGATAATAAATGGGTGTATTTAAGTTGTCAATTTTGTGGTAATTTATTGTACAATACAGAAAATAAATACTTATGATAGGTATTACATATTTCATATGAACGTTTAACTTCTTGTTATGTTAACAGGTTAAAACTCCATCTTTTTGTAAATATATCCTTAAATTTTATATATCTTTGATTAAAAGAATAAATGCTCTTAATGGTAGGTCTCTGCATTTTATATTTTTGTGAAGTTTGTTTCCTTACTTTTGAAAATCTGTATTAGTTATCCAGTAGATACTGTATCAAATGTTACTGTGTTCGATTGTAAGCAGCAGAGTCTCTTAGTAAGTTTATTGTAAGGATTTTGAGGGAAAAGCTCAGCAAATGTGTCTTCTACCCTCTCTGCTTCTACTTTGGTTGAATGCTGTAATGTACATTACTGACTGTTACCAGATGTTTGATACTATCTTTGCTCCTTTGCTATTTTGGGCTGTGTGTATTGTTGTCATGTTCCAAACTCACCCTTATAGCACATATTTTGCTATGAGATTAACATTTAAATGAAAAAAATCTCTTCTTTCCTCACTACTAAGTCTTTGGGAGAATAATGAATTTCTATGCCCTCAAATTGTTGGTCAGGCACAAATCACTGGGTAGGCTATGCATGAGTTACTACCAGTGAGATACCTTTTTAAAATTCCTACTAACTATGGTAAGAGGAAGGGATACAAGATGTGGCCATCTGGGGTTCAGGGGTTATGGGTAGGCAGAGAACGGAAAGTGGAAGTTGTCTGGAGAGACAGAGACAGTGACAGATTCTCTTTTATAATCTACCAGTTACCAGAGGGTTTTTAAATGACTAATATCATCTTTTTAGTTTTTCTCTACCCTCTGAGTGTTGGAGAGCTTAATTCTAAGGTAGTATAAAGTAGCTTGTTAACCCTCAGAATCCATAAACTCAAATGCATTTCTAATCAGAATTTTAGTAGTTGTCAGTGTCCTGAAATGATACTTCTTTTCCTTAATCTCTGCCTATAATAGAGTACTGTAAATATATTTGGAAATGATGATGACATGAGTTACCATTTCATAGAAGAACATCTCTGTAAATTATGTTAAGTAAGGTTTTTTTTTTTTGGTTATGAGGTGCAGCAGAATCATAAAGTAATAGGCTCACTTGTGGGAAAGAAAGTTCCTGCTGCATGGAACAAAAGGCTAAGTTCATGCTTACATAATTGTAAGTGGATAGTTCTTTGTGGGCTCTATTGATTGCATTTCTTTGGCTGATGACAAAGGTACTCAAAACTAGTTAATGAGAGATTTGATAGCAAAAATTCAATGTTTTAAAACTTAATTAACCACATCCACTTTTATAAATTGCCAGCCAACTCTGAGTCTAGGTGGAATTCCCAATACACTCATGAATTATTTGATTCCTTCCTGAAAAGGGAAAATAATTTTGGCTTGAATTTGAAGGAAAGTGAGGAGAATAATAATATAGCCAGTGAAAAGCTCTCTTAAATTTTATTTCCTAGCCACAAAGCTATATTGAGTTCAGTTTGTATTTTGGGTAGCACTCTCCACATGTCTGCTTGTCTGGTATCTGTGAGAGGAAACGAGGAGTTGGTTCAAGAACTTGGCCATGTCTTTATGCATTCATGGTGCAGAAGCACTGCTGAGGAAGTATGGAGGGAAGAGGGGTTGGAAGGCTGGAGATCCTGGTGGAGAAAATCTGGTCCTGGTCATTGATTGACCTCAGTGATTACCTCTGGCAAGCAGCCCGACCTGCTTCACGGCTCTGTTGACAGCACCGCAGAGGTCATTAATAAAAAGGCTGTGTTATGTGGTGCTTCTGCCCTGCCATGCATTGTGCTAAGAATTTTGCATTTGTTGTCTCCCATACTCCTTGCAGAACTTCTGCAAGGTGAGTGTTGTTTTCACTGGGCTGAGAAAGGGGAGGGGACAGGATGCTACATTGCTGCTAAGTTACAGAAACAGGAACCTGTGCTCCTAAGTCTGGTATCCCACTTCCTTTGCTTGTGACTGGTTAGAGCTTCGAGAAGGAAAGAAGAAAATTTGGGTCAGTGTTTAGTGGATGGTAAGAAGGTGGCTGGGACATCTCAGAGTACCGTGGAAGCTCACAGACTGCAGGGAGATCAGAGGAAAGCCTTAGGAAAATCAGATGTTGATGTGAATTTTGAAGTATTCAAAGGAGTTGACAATATAGAAAGTGGAGAAAGGTGGGTGAGAAAGAGCATTCTGTGGAGGATGTGTGTAGGTGGCTGCTGTAGAAAGGGATGTGCTGCTGCTGGTTTCAGGGAAAATTTCTTGAGTGTTGATGGGAAACGATGGTCTAGAAGTGGGCAGCAGTCAGGTCGTAGTATGTGAGTTGCTTTAAAGAATGAGTATGTGTGAATATTTTGGCCTGTTTTTTAGTACTATGGGAGGGGGCATTGTTCCACTGTCTCATTTTTGTGTCGCTGTGATTTCCATAGATTCAATGCTACCTTATTTTTGCTTACCAGAATGACTGCACAAGCCACACCTCTTCTCTTCCTTCAAATATACAGATGCTTTTTGATTTGTGATAGTCACATCCCCACAAACCCATTGTAACTAGTATGTGTAAGTGAAAAATGCACATAGTACACCTAACTTATGGGCCATAACAGCTTAGGGACACATGACATTGCTAGGCATACATTAGTTCCTTTCACGATCATGTGGGTGTCTGGGAGCTGTGGCTCAAGGCTGCTGCCAGCATCCAGAGGGAGGATCAGGACTCATGTCAGTCTCCAGTGAAAACATTCAAATTCAAAGTACAGCTTTGACCAAATGATTTCACACCATCATAAAGTCCAGAAATCATTAGGTGGGACCAATTGGACTGTCTGTTGTCTCTTGAGTTTTGAAACAGAGTTTTGATCAGTTCTCTCTCCTGCTCACAACTTGCAAAGGCTCTTCTAAAGGAGATTGATTGAAGTCCAACTTCTTTAACATGGAAGCTATTAAGGTTCCAATGCAGTTTTTGAATGTTGTTTCTAATATTTCACTTCACCAAACCACTATTTTTTTTCCAATTCACTCATTCTCTTTTCAGCTCTGCACCATTACTTATGTATTTCTCTCACAGAAACCCCTTCTTTACCTCCCACATTTCTGGATCTGCAGTTTCCCTCAGCCAGACAAGTTGCAAAGTTTCTTAACCTACTCCTGAGACCTCCAATGCCCTTCACAGAGTTTTAGCAGCTACTCTTGTCAGCTCTGAGGATTGTTTTCTAGTCTATACCATTTCCTAGTTTTGTCTTATACAGTTTTATGAATCTTGATCTGTGGAGTTCTGTAACAGAAGTCTGTCGCAGGTTCAATATCTCACCTCTTACAATATCAGCATTTGCAATGAGAGGCCTCAGGGCAAATAACTCCCAATTCCTTTATCCTGGCCAGAGTCCTGGAGACTATGCAAAATCCAAGCTCAACATTGCTCTTGGTCTGCAGTTTGCAAGGATGATGGGCCTAAAATCCAGGAGCCTCTTAATTTATTTTGCCATTTATTCCTTCAAATTACTTCAAAGATATTTACTAATTACCTACTTTGTGTCAGTCACCAGAGACATACTGATGAGCAAAACAGTACTTGGCCATGTCACTGTTTTCATCAAAGTTACCATCTAGTGAAAGAAAACACTTTACAGTAACCTAGAAGCATTAGATTGCTGGAAATGAGAACTACAGTGACAGCTTGCTGTCAGGAGATGGAACCTGACTATTGAGGTCAAGAACTTCTTATCAGGTCAGCTTGAGATGTGACTAACAAGGTCAGTCGAGACTTGTCAGCACTCCAAGGACTGTGTGTTAACCCTGAACTGAGGTTCATCCACTGACAATGGCAGGTCCTTCTGAACAGTTTTCAGAGGAAAATAATGACCTTCTAGCCTTGGGTCTTTCATCTTGCCAGAACTCTTTCCATTACCTTTATTTTATTTTATTTTATTTTATTTATTTTTTTGATACTGAGGATTGAACTCATGACCCTGCACTTGCTAGGCCAGTGCTTTTGCTGCTGAGCTATATCCCCAGCTCTTCTTTAGCTAAAAGCTAAAGAAGATAATTGATGCTTTGGTGATCCAGTGACTCTTACAGGACTTCCTGCATCTGTTGTTTTTGTTGTTTGCTTCCAGATCAAGACCAACCTGAGTGACTACAGAACTGTTTGCGCTTTTTGTTTGATTCCAGGAAGACTGTGGAACATAATTAAGATATGCTTTTAAAAAGTGTTAAATTTATAATATAAACTAAGTGTTACATGGTGAGAGCAGAAGTTGGATAGAAATTTGTTCTGTGTTTCTGTGTTCATATGTTGGCAGTGTCTTCTTAGTGTTTTGAATAGGATGTAATTCAATTTAAAAAAAACTTAAAAATTTTATAAAGAGAAAAAAAGCAAAACAGAAAAAAAGGTAGAAACAGTACATAATTTCAAAAAAAATAACTAAAACAAAGAAATCACTAGTTGATAAATTACATATTGTCTTCTCAGATATAGTTGTTCAAGTTACAAAATTAAAGCATACAAAGTGGACATTCAAACAGTGAGGCTGCAACAGTTCTGTTCAACAAACAAAAACTCAGCAACATGGTTATCAATCCTACACACTTAAACATACATGCAGTTATATCCTTTAGAGTACTTTCTTTTCCTTCTTTTGCTTTTTAAGGCCATTATCTGTTTAGTTATATCTTATTTCAGCTTGCTCAGTACCTTACTGATCTGTTTTATTGTTGTTATTTACTTTTTAATCAACTTTTATAATTCTGTTGCTTTGTTTTTGTGTTTCTTCTCATCCATTCCCCATGGATCAGCTTTGGGGGAGTTGGGAGTTTTTGGAGATATTTTGTTACTTTGTTATCTCTCTTTTTAAAAAATTATTATTATTATTACTATTATTATTTTGAAGGTAGTAAAATACAGCAAAACAAGACAGGACAAAGCCAATTGAGATATTATAGTGAAATTGGTGCCGAATTTCACAGCAGGTTACCAGGATAACAGTAATACATACAATAGTATATCTCATTTTCTTCACAATAGTTGTTATTTCAGTCAGGTTCATCAAAATGGAAGGAAATACCTAACTTATAAAAACAGAACATTGAATAGAGCAATGCCATTAATCAGAACAGAGAAAAACATTGATATAGATATTTGCCTTCTAAGAGATGGTAGAAGGAAATCCCCCTTAGTTGCTATATTGCATATGTTGATCCTCCCAAGAAATACTCAGATCTCTGGCTCCCATTTGCTAATGGAGGGGGAGTGGGGATGGATGTTTGATTCTTAGCTTGTGTGCCAGAAGGCTTACAGCCCCTTACCAGAGTGGTGAGCTGGCTGTTTGTTTTCCCAGCGCCCCACGTTCCAACATGGCACGGAGTTCAGGAAACGCCGATGGTCTAATTCAATTTTTTAAGAAGCCAACTATTGACTAGATTATAGCATTTTTGAGTGGATAACACGAGGCAAACAATATGCTAAAACTTATTGTATGTATTATTTTATTTAATCTTTTACAAAAACCCTCAACATTTCATACATGGAATCCTGGGTGAAAACTCTTTTGGTTTTCTCACAGTATAGCCTGTGCTTTCTTGTCCACCTCATTTTTACCACTATATTTTTTATAATTAAAAGTATTTCTGACTGTCTTGTGTGGTATATTGATACCACAAGTTTTACACTGACAATGCATTATTTTCTCTTTGTATCAAAATCCTAAACACTTGTTACCCCTTTTAGTATGTCCTAATATATCTGTGTTTAACGTTACTTTTGGCATCTTCCATTTGTGTGTGTGTGTGCGCATGTGTGTGTGTGTGTTTGCTGGTGATCAAAGCCAGGGGCTCACACGTGCTGTGGAAACACTCTAACATGAACCACATCTGATCAGCAGTAAAGTAGGTGCTCAGTGGATACTTGATAGATATAATATAAGGAGCTTTGGGCAGCTTGGATAATTTATAACATTCAATTTATGATGTTGTGTAATAGCAAAGGAATGGACATGATTTCAGATGATTTGGTATTCTTCATCCCTGCCATTTTAGAAAATTAAACAGTTGTAAAAATAAATAACCTCTCTGAAACATATAAGCACTGAGTCTTCAGTTTGAAAAATTTCCATGATTTAAGAAATTTTATATTATGTTTAAGTAAATCAAGTTCCAAAAAGTTGACTTTATAGCTGTTTGGTCTGGCAGGTACTCAGTTTCTTTTTGGATGAATGGGCTTATGAGATGACTACTATATCATTTTACTATCAGTTTAAAAATGAGTTGCCTGAGGCACAGGGAGGTTAAATAGCTAGACTGGGTCACAGCAGCTAACAACTGGCAGAGCTGCCACCTTAACCCATGTGTTTCTGAGTCATGACCCATATTCTCAACTCTCTTACCAGTTACTGGAAGTATAATTGTAAGTGGAGTCATCATTACTCCTTGACACACCACCCCTGTAGGAATACCTGGACTCTCATATACTGTGACTGGTATCTCTGGGAAAATACTAACGTTACTATTGACCTGTGTGTTATATCCAGTAAGAAAGTGCATGTGAACCTGTTTGCAGTCACAGCCTATTTAGTAGAAAATAATCAAGAATCTGACAACGAACTTCTAAAATGTATGCATAAATCAGGTTGTCAAACACTTTTGTATGACTTTTCTTAATGTCACTTATCCCTACAAATAATTTATAAAAGTCTTCCAAGTAGTCAGCCATTGTTCTGAGTTCATTTTAGTTTTTTTTTTAAAAAAAAGTTACTAAGTACACACTTGCCAGAGTTCACTTAATCACATTTTTATGGTCCAGTCATTAACTTGTTGAAAAAAAAGTAGCTTAAATGGAAACACTGACATAAGCCTTGCTGGCTCCAACCTATTGCTATCAAAAGTATCCATCTTCTATACGTGTATGTTTTCATAGGATACTATTGAAAAAGGTAATGGAAAATTAATGTTGCAATGGAGAATTTGATTTTGTGTATAAATTTTTTAAACACTCCAACACGTAGTATATGTTTACAGCATCAAGGAGCTTATTTGGAATTAAGGTTTATCAGGAACTTTATAATATTTAAAATGTAGTTTATAACCAGCCATATATTATTTCTGCCCTTTGGAAAAAATATTAGTTATGTGTCTCTCTATGGGTTGAGAAAAGACTACTTCTAATTATTTTCAATGAGAGAAAACCCCACGTTTTAGGATCTTAAAGTGATCAGCTTTTCAGTTTTCTTCATAACCTAGTTTTTGAAAATTAAAATTTAAAGCATGCTCTGCTGTGGTGGGATAGTATTGAATGGTAGCAACAGCTGAGTGTGAGATAATCATTTCAGAGATTCATTGTCATCATCATCATCATCATCATCATCCTCCCCACCACCACCACCATCATCATCATCACTGGCTCCCTGGTTTAGGGAGAGAAGCTTGTCAATTTAATTTTATTAAAAAGGAAGTAACATGTAGGGGACAGAAGCAGTTGAGGTGGTGACAGTCACACTTTAATATGTCTAACTCTGAAGTATCATTTCTTTGTATACATATTTGATATATGAGTAGGTGTGTGGGAAACAGAAATGAATTAAATGATTTATTTGAAACTATACCATGGTCCTATCAGATCATCAATTTGTGAAAATTGAGAAGAAATGAGTACTTTTCTTCTACATTGTAAACTTCTATGAGATTTTAGGTGGTCTGCAAGTGAGGGGTCTGCTAGTGTTGATCATTTTTAACTGCAACCCTGAACTGGTTACTTAACTTTTGTGTACTTCACTTTCCACACCTGTAAAGTCAACATAATAACAGTGCCTTGCTGATGAGGTAGCTTGGAGCCATAAAAGGGTTTTGCATAGTAAAGATTTAATAAATTTTATTACTGTTGTTATTTGAATAGTGAGTTGACATGAGTTGTGTCAAGGCAGGAGGGCAGAGCCGAGTTTCAGTGTTGGATCCTTGTCCCAGTGTTTTAACAGTTGCTCAGCTGAGCTAATGTACTGAGGATTGATTTTCTTATGAGTAAAGTGGGATAATTACACGTGTTTTGCAAGCTTGTTGGAAGAATGAGATTGTGTATGTAAATCACTAAGCATACAGTCAAATCTAATAGTAGGTGTTCAATGAATAGGTGCCATTATAACTATTTACAAAAAAACCCCAACACAGTGATAATTAGATTGAGTGCCTGAGGACTTAATGTCTAGAAAATAGCATGACTTTATTCAATAACATAAAAAAGTCAGTGCTCTCACAGACTCATGTAGCTGAACATTACCTCTCAGCCAAAAGAAATATATCACGGTGTAAGTGGTTGTAAATGCTATGTTCTATTTATACATGATGAAGGTGCTGCGAACTGTGGAGCCACATTTTAAATATCATGTGTATGAGGGCTTTCTTGTTCCTTTCCTTGTAAAATACCCTCATTTTAAATGTCTCTAAGTATATGTAAACTTGTATAAAATAGCCCCAAATGCTTATAATAAAACAAAACAAAACAAAACAAAAAGATCTTCCAGACCAGACCATTTTCTTTCTTTTTCACTGTTTTTATTACAGTCCTCCTATCAGGCTTTTATGTTTGATCTTAAAATCACAGAACTTTATAGCTGGAAGGGACCAGTCTAATACGTAAATTTATGCATGAGGAAATCGTGACCTGACAAGTTTAAGTGATTTGCCCAAGGCCGTATAGTAAGGATCCTGTTCTCTTGTCTCCAAGCCAGAACATTTAAGGAAGAGAAATGAAAATAGATCTAGGCAAAATTGAAGTTCTCTTTTTGTTTTTTTAAATTTAGGAGTGATGACATTGAGGTGTTGAAAATGACCTTCAGCAGAGCTAAATGAAAAGATTAGCAGGAGCTGGTGTTGGAAACCCTTTGCTGGTAGCACAGGCTGGTACTTGTGAAATATCTGGATGAATCCACCACCCATTATAATGGATCTTGTGCTCTCAGTTATGTTCATATAATAATTAGCCAAAGATGACATACTGAACCAGAAAGGCAAACAGTATGTGGGTTTTCAAGAAGTGGGGTAAAAGAGTCACTGTCAGAAAAACAATAGTATCCACCTTTGTTAATGAATGTTCAAGGAAATTGCTTGTTTTTCAGCGTGTCCTTTTCTTCAATATAGTAAGTTGATAATGATATTTGTATCTTATATTTGTACTCAGAATCAGCTTAATTCACAAGATGAATTTAGCATTGTGTTTGGCACACATAGTAATCACTTCATAAATAATAGCTGTCATTATAATTCTAGAGGATCAATCTCTTTGCAGTAAAAGATTTGTAACAGGGAGATGAAATCTAAACTTGGAAAAGGGACTGGAAAACTTACCAGGTTTTCAGAGTCTTAGCTCAATCATTGTAATTTAGGATAACATTCTAGCCTGAACAGTTAACAAGGGTACTTAGTAGACAAACTGAGGCAGAAAGCTCTTCCATGAACTGGCCAGTAGAGTGGGCATTTGGTATTAGGGATTGCAGCAAAGGGACTCATATGACTCATGGTTACACAAATGAGCTGCCTATATATAGATGTGTATATCTCCACTGCAACAGGGTCTAAGACAAACAGGAGTATACAGATCTCTTTGTGACTCTCTGTCCAATTCTTTTGGATAAATGGCCAGAAGGAATTGCTAGATCATTTTATTTTTATCTTCATTTATTAAATAAAAATTGAAACTTAATTGAGGAACTTCCATACTATCTTCATTAGGGCCCTTTGACAGTGTACAAAGGGTATCAATTCCTCTAAATTTTTATTATCACTTCTTTCTCCTTCCCACATTCTCTCCTTCTCTTATGGTTTTGATTTATATTGATCTAATTATTAATATACCTATTGGCCATTTATTTGGAAAAATGTCTATTCAAATTTTGTGCCCATTTAAAAAATCAGGTCACTTTTGTGTTATTAAGATCTTGGAGCTCCTTCTGTACTTTAGATCTTAATTCCTTACCAAAGACATGACTTTCAAATATTTTCTCTCACATCTTAGGTGCATTTTTTAAAAAACCACATTGGTTCATTGATTGCACAGAAGATTTTTGGCTTGATGTCATCCCTCTTATCTATTTTTTGCTTTTATTGCCTGTGCTTTTAATAGCATATCCAAGAAATCATTGCCAAGACCAATGTTGTTAAGCTTTACTGCCATATTTTCTTCTAGGAGTTTTATAGTTTCAGGTCTTTAATCTATTTTGCGTTGATTTTTACATTTAATATAATTTCATTTTTTTTGCATGTGAATAATTCAGTTTCTCAAACACCATTAAAGAAAGATTGTCAATTTTACATTGTGTAATCTTGGCACCCTTATCAAAGATCATTTGCCAAATTATGTTTGGGTTCATTTTTTGAGTTCTCTGTTTTGTGCTACTGGTCTATATGTTTGGCTTTAAGACAGTATCATGCTGTTTTAATTATTATACATCTCTTTCTAATATGTTTTGGATTCAGGATATGTGAGGCCTCTAGCCTTTTAAAAAAAAAACCTGTTTGAAGTCCTCTGTGGCCCCTCATGAGATGAGCATTACAATTTTTCGTATTTCTGAAAAAAATACCAATGTGTATGTGTTCATGCGTGTGTGTGTGTGTGTGTGTGTGTGTTTCTGGGAATTGAACCTAGGATCTTTGCAATGAGCTATATTCCCAACCCTTTTTATCTTTAATTTTGTTTTATACAGTATCTTGCCAAGTCATTCAGTTGCTCTGGCTAGGCTTGAGCTTCTAATTGTCCTGCTCTAGCCTCCCAGGGTACTAGGATTACAACTGTGTGTGTGCTACAGTGCCCAGCTACCAGTGGAATTTTGATAGAGATGAAAGTCAACCTGTAGAAACTTGGGTAGTATGGACCTTTTAAGAATATTAAGGTTTTAAGTTCTTGATCATGGAATGTCTCTCCATTTATTTCTGTTTTCCTTAATTTCAGTGTATGAGATTTTTACCTCCTTGGTTAAATTTATTCCTGTTTTATTCTATTTGCTGCTGTTGTGAATGAGATTGTGTTTCTGATCTCATTTTTTAGATAGCTCATTGTTAGTATAGAAACACAAATCATTTTTTTGTATGTTGATTTTGTATCCTGCAACTGCTGATAGTTTTATCAAGTTTTTTTTTTTGTGTGTGAAATCTTTAGCATTTTCTACATATAAGGTCTTGTTGTTAGTGAAAAAGATAATTTTACTTCTTAATTTCCAATTTGTATGCCTCCCCCGCAATGAGCTGCTTTGGTAAATCATCTGTAACTATATTAAATAAAAGTGGCAAGATTAGGCATCTTTACATTCTTCCTGATCTCAAAAGAAAAGCTTTCAGGTTTTGATTGGTAGTACTATGTTACTTGTGGGCTTTTTATATGTGTCTTTTGTTTCACTGAGATAATCCTTCTAGTCCTAGCTTGCTAAATTTGATTAAACTACTAGGTTAAAAAAGAAGGTGCTGAATTTTTGTCAATTTTTTCTACACCCATTGAGATGGTCATGTGATTTTATCCTTTATCCTGTCAATGTGGAATATCACATTGATTGATTTTCATCTGTTGACCCAACCTTGCATTCCCTAGGATAAATTATATTTGGTTATGGTGTATAATCCTTTCAGTGCACAGCTGAATTTTTTTTTTTGTTTGGTGTAGGGATTGAACTCATGATCTCATGCTTGACAGGCAGGCACTTATGCTGCTGAGCTATATCCCCCGACACATTGACTTTTGATTGATAATATTTTGTTGAGATGTTTGCATGTATGTTTCTCATGTATATTGGCTTGCAGGTTTCTTTTCAAGTAGCCTTTGTCTGGCTTTGGTATCTGGGTAATGCTACTGTCATGACATGAGGTCAGTGGCATTCTGTCCTCTTCAGCTTTAAGAAAAGTTTGAAGAATGTTGGCAACAGTTCTTTAGATGTTTGGTAGAATTCATGAATGAAGTTACCTGGTCCTGGGCTTCTCTCTATTGGAAAAATTTTTCTATTACTGATTGAATCTCCTGACTTGTTATTCTATATATATTCTGTATATATTCTATATTTTTATATTCTGTATATATTCTATATTTTTTCCTGAATCAGTATATGTGTATGTTTCTATGAATTTGTCCATTTCTTCTAGGTAATTCAACTTGTGGACAATGTTTCATTAGAGTCTAATAGTCATTTTTTATTTCTGTATTATCAATTATAATATCTACTCTCTTATTTGTGAGTTCATTTATTTCAGTCTTTTTTTTTTACTTTTTTAGTGCAGATAAGATTCGTCTATTTTATAATTTCAAAGACCAAACCTGAGTCTATTTTCCCTCCACAGTTTTTCTGTTTTCTATTTCATTTATCTTTGCTGTAATCTTTATTATTTTCTTCCTTGTGATACCTTTGGGTTTAGTTTGTTCTTTTTTTTTCTGAGGTGTAACATTAGATTGTGATCTTTCTTTCTTTCTTTTATTCCTGGTGCCAGGGATTGAACTCGTGACCTTGTGCTCGTCAGGCAGGCACTTACACCACTGAGCAAAATCCCCAGCCCTAGATCTTTCTTATTTTTGTAATGCAGGTGTTTAATGCTGTAAACTTTTCTCTAATACTGCTTTTGTTGAATCTCATAAGTTTTGTCATGTTACCTTCCCTTTTTCACATCTCAAGATAAATTCTTTTTTTTTTTTAATATTGGTAATCAAACTCAGGACCTTGAACTTCCAGACAGGTGCTGTGTCATTCCTTGACCTCCTCAAGATATGTTCTATATTTCTTTTTTCTTTCTTTTCAGGCCCATTGGTTCCCGGTGGGCAATGTTGTTTAATTTTTAAATATTTATGAATTTTCCAGTTTTCTCTTTGTTATTGATTACTGGTTTCATTTCATTGTGATGACAAACAATCTTTTGATTGGAAATATGATTTCCATCTTCTTAAGTTTTCTAAGACTTGTTTTATGGTCTGAAATATGATTGATGTCAGAGAGTGTTCTGAGACATTAGGGAAGAGAGCATATTCTGCTGTTCTTGGATAGAATATTCTATTTATATCTGTTAGGTTCTGTTAGTCTATAGTGTTGTTCCAGTTTTCTGGTTTTATATTCATTCTTTATCAGAATGTTTTGTCCATGATTGAAAATGAGATATTGAAATCTTTCCTATTATAGTGTTGCTATCCATTTCTCTTTGTAGTTCTGTTAATATTTATTCCATATATTTTATTCCTTTGATGATGAATGCATATATACATTTTACGCCTTCCTAATAAATTGGACTCTTTGTAATTACACAATTCTAGTGAGATTTTGATAAAGAGTGCATCACTTCCCTATATTGCTTTGGCAGCATGATTATTTTAACAACATTAGTTCATTCATGCATGGAGGATATCATTTCATTTATTATTTTCTAGTGAATGGTTTCAGTTCCCCAGTTAATAGTAGGTATTTCTAGAAACAGCATCGATCCTGGTTCTATATGCTACATTTTGGTCAGGATAAAAACAAAACAAAACAAAAAAAACAACAAGTACCTAATAAAAGAGAGTGAAACCATCTTGTTCAATTACAGGATACCTGGAAAACTTTAGGGATAAGTATTCATCTCCATTTAATGTTGTTTTCACTCCTTGGCATGGATAATTGTTTGTGAGAAAGGAAGCTTGTCATGCCAATTAGTTCTTAGCATGTTTTCCATGCTCAGTTTTCCATGCTCAGTTGGTCTTCATTCTGAACTGCCTTATCCTTCCACTTTTCCTGAGTTTCATTCTTCCTTGTGTTGTCATCCTTCACATAGTGTCTAATATTTATTAAATTGCTTAGGTTGCATTCACATATTAACATTGGTTTTTTAACAAATGTGCTGAACTCTTACTGTACACCAGATAGTGTCTTAGGTGCTGGTACTGCATATCTACAGTTGGCTAACATATTGGATACCAAGTTGTTTTGATCTTCTCTCCAGATGCCTTTATTCTTTACAAGTCACTCTACTTGCTTCATATGGCTTTGTAATAATGCTTTTACTTTTGCTTTTTTTATCTGAGTTTCTTATTGAGTTGACTGCCTGGTTCCTGTCCTTCCAGGCTCTACCTTGCTATCACAATTAGTTATGTTAGAATTTGGAACCAGTATTCTGAGCCTGTAGCCACTGGCTATACATTTCATGGGCCAATTATTTACTCTAGGACTTTCAGGAATTATTTTATGGGGATAATTCTTCTGGAGATAGGGGGAGATAGGACAAAGGGGGAGGAAGGGGAAGTAAAAAAATTGAGACTTGATAGGAATATATACCAATTCCTCACAATGAATGTATTTATTATGTAACACAAACATACACTAATTCAAAATTCAAAGATTATTCTATCAAATTTATCATCTATTTTCTCTCCAGACTCTCATGCTTTATCTTGTTGATTGCTTTGTTGAGCAATGCCTATTCTAATTTTCCACTCTCTGGTCTGAAATTCTGCTGTGAGCTGGGCATGGACCCTAGTGTCTCACTAGGTCTAGTGTGCAGGGCTAACTCAGAGCCTCCTCTAGCCCTCTTTTACTGTGTATGTCCTAGACATGCTTGGTAAACCTTACTGGCAACACATTATATAAACTGATTTGACATCTTTTTCCTCTAACTGTCACTGAAGTAGTTTTCTAAGTGATTTTTTGCTTGAATATAGTAAAATGTGGTAGAGTTTGACTAAAGTTCAGATCTATTTGTTTTTCTATAGTCTGTGTTAAATGTAGGTTCAAAGTCATAAATGATACTTTTCAGGTATGATACATACTGATGTGGAACTGTGTTGTTGTACCATGTTTGAGATTGAGCAAAGATTAAAGATTTATATAATCAAAGAATTTTTACCTTGGAGTGTTCCTGAAAAATCAGTATTGACTCATGTCCAGAATATTTTGGTTAATTTACAGGGTAATGTTTCTGATAGGCTATTCCAAATAATCTGCCCTATGATTTATTATTATACAGTCATTTCAGGATCATCAGCACCAATTTCTGGCCCATACTTCTTAGGAAGAAAAACTCTATATACTGTTTTTCATCATGTCCAAGTATGCAATGACTGACTTTTTGAATAATAGTGGACTTCCCTCACAAGGAAATATATCCATTGACAACTTGGGAATAATATAAAAAAATTTATAATACAGTTTCATTTTTCCTTCCTTGCCATTATCTTTATTCCATGCAAGAAACAGAGTGATTAAAAAATCCTAGATTTGTTTGATATTCCATAAAATTTAGTTGGCTTGAAGAATCTCAAAAATATCTAAATACTCAAATTTCCTATAGAATTTGCAAATCCAAGTTTGGGGTGTGGTTCAGTGGTATGGCATGTGCTTAGCTTCCTCAAGGCCCTGGGTTCAATTCCTGGCATGACAAAAAACAAAAACAAACAAACAAACAAACATCAACAACAAAAAGAATTTGCAAATCCTATTCTAAATCTGAAGTAGAAGATCAGTATGTTATATTGCTTTCTGGGCTACCCGAGAAATATGTAATTCAAGATAAGGGCTTAGATTCAGTAAGGAATTCTCAAAATGGTTTATTCCATGTGAAAAAATACATGGACAAGCAAAATTGGTAGTAGGTTGAATTGGAGACTTCTTGTATCGTTGCATCCCCTCGATGACAGTATTCTTGATTTGCAAGCAGCCTGTCCCTCATTACCATCTGTCTCAGCCCTGCTCCAGCACCATAAGGTGAACTGAACTGTTAGCGGTAGGAAATAATAGTGCTCTATATTTGTCACAATGTACTAGCACAGACCCAGAAGTCAACTGCTTGACATTCCAGAAAACATTCTCATGGCTGTGAGTTAAACTTCATGGAATGTCTTTTTCCAGTGAGTGATAAAGTCCTTAAGCAATAGTTACCTTTTGTGGAAGAAAATCTTATTAAAAAACAAGTGGCTCCATGAAGGCTTGGAATTGGTGCTCATGTTTTTGAAATAGATAACTGATTTCTCAATACATCAGCATTCTGATTATGTTCTGGGGTCATTCTGCTCTCCCCTTGACTTTAGCAATATATTAGGCTCTTTTTAGTGTTCTAGCTTCCTCTATTCCTAACTTCCCTCAGTCTATGGCCTTACCTGTTGCTTAATAAAAAAGTAGAAGCATCAGCTACCTCAACTTTCCACCACCCAACCCATAGGGACACACTTCTATATCCATGCAGTGCTGTTCTTAGCCCTTGCTTATTTCTTCCCTTTATGACCAGACTTCTCAGATAGATCCTTGCACACATTCTATTTCTTTAACTGTTTGTTAGTCTTTTATCCCCCAAATCTACATTCTGTTGGCATAGCACTACAACAGCTCTTGCTGCCATAATCGAAGACCCACTTTGTTGGTATTCTTCAGTCTCTTTAATAAATGGATGCCAAGTTTTTATCTACAATTCAGACTTTCATCTGACCCCAAGTATTACTCATGTGAAATTTCCACTAGAATATCGTGAAGTGTTTTAGAGATCTATGCATTATTCATGGCATTTTGCTCCCTCTTAGTTTTCAACTCTCAATGATCATATTCAATCCATTGCCAATTCCAGTAGATTTTGCCACTTAAATACTTATTGAATCTATTTCCTTGTGACTCTGTTATCATGGTCTTGAATGTAAGACAACATCATCTTTTTCCATGACCATCACAGTAGCCTCTTACTTGGTCTTCTCAATTCTGATCTTATTCTCCAATTGGTTACATTACAACCAGAGAGACCTCAAATGCAAACATAATCATTCAAGTTCTTTAACTGGCTTCCCATGAGCTTTATGATAAATAATGTTTTTCACATTGCCTTTGACTTCTGGCTCCCTGGCTACTTCTTGTCACATGTATTAAGCCTATTTCTTTTATTCTCTTATGGTTTATTGCTTCTTTTCACCACAGATCTTTTGTGTATGCAGTTTCTCTTCAACAATGTTTTGCTTCCACCAACTCTTTATCTAAGTAATGCCTATGACTTATTAGATCTCAGCTCAGAGATCACTTTTCTATGTTATCTTTGCTGATTTCTCAGGCTCTAAAATTAACTAACTTGCCTGATACTACACAAGTTAAGTAAATGGCCAACCTGGGAATCATTTTTCTATTTTTTTTATCATATTGTTTTATAAGGATGAGTTTTTTTTCTTTATTTAAAGAAAAAAACATAAAAAGAGTAGACATAATACAGAATTTCAAAAAAAGATAAATAGTAAGATATCACTAGTTGATAAATTACATATTGTCCTCTTAGAAACAGTTGTTCAAATTATGAAATTAAAGCATACAAAGCATACAATGAGACTGTAAACAGCTATGCATGTGTGAGTCTCTACAGCTATACATGTAGAGACTTTCTGTATTATAGGGAAAAACAAAACATAGCAAGACAAAAAAATTCCTATAAAAACAGGAAACAAAAAAACCATATAAAACCACAGTACAAGGTGATCTACAATGGTTACTGTGTTGTCTGTTATTATCTTAATAGAATTGTCTATATCATCAGGGATAATTGAATATAGCAGTATAATTGAATATAGCAGTACATAACAATATTAGTAAAAGAATCTTAATTAGACTGGGCATTTTATTTCAGAATTTTGCTGTCAAATTAAATAGCTTCTTATTTGTGACATTAATCATATATGTAGGGCTTGATTGAAACAATAAAAAATGATACAGAAATAACCTCAGTTTAAAATAACTGAGAATGTGTAAACATTTTAAAATAGATATTTTGGTCATTAAAATAATTATATTCAAATATGTGTGACAACATTAAGCTAAAAAAGTAGAGTAGATATTTATGGATAGTAAGATAATAATGCAGTATTATGTACAGTAACTAATGCAGTATGCTAAAATGAGCATGCATAAAATAGAAAGAAGTAACTGACTATGCTATTTTGGGTAATGATATCATGGGTAAATACCTTGAATTTCTTTCTTCTTTGTATTTTTCTATACTTGCTCAATTTTCTATAGCAATATGGTATTAATTTTAAAAAGTTTTCATTTAGGATATATTTATTATAAAAACTCATGCTCCTGTCTTAATCTTTATAAAATTTCTTTGGTAATCTTTCGTCTGATTCTATTCTGGTGGCTTACTTGCTGTCAAGTCTTTACTTTCTGTTCTGTGATCATTAATCAGTTATCTCTGCATTAAAATTTTAAATCTTTATGTTGGTCCAGATATGTTTTGTGATAAAGTGGAGTCTGAAGGAATAAACAGAAATGTATTTATTTATTAATAGGAAATGATTCATCCACAATGCATTAACATTATACATGTCATTGATCCAAAATGTCAAAGACAATTCTTTGCATTATACTTTCTCACTTGTGTGGTTACTTCATATTTACTTATCTACCTTCCACTCTTCCCTATAAAAAGCAAACAAAGCATCTGTGCAACTTCATAGTTATCAGAGGCTCATTGAGACATCTCAGCTCAAAATCCTTCATAACTCACCTGCAGTTCTGCTGCAGATTCCCTTCCTGTATGAATTTATCACACTATCTTTGCTTTTGCTCTTGTGAACAATTGACAAAGCTTAAAATAGTTCACTTGATCTCCTGTTAATAGAATTCCTTACCAAATCAAGCAACAAGGAGAACTGAACAAAACTTTGTTAGTTTTTGCATGAGATCATTTCAGCCACAATTCTGTTATCATGAGATGGTCATTTTACTGATTGCTTGGTACCTATCAATAATTTATTAATTACCTAATATATTTCAAAATCATGTTAGACCTGGTACGAATACTAGAAAGAAAATAAATACAGACTTCCCGTGCTGTACAAGAGAATTTTCTGTGATGAGGTGAATGTTCTATATCCATGCTGTCCAGTACAGTAGGTGCCAGTCACAAGTTGCTATTGAATGCTTAACATATAGCTCTATGACTATGGATATAAATTAGGTTAATTTTAAAAATAATTTTATTGAGATAGACTTGAAATGCCATATAATTTCACCATTTAAAGGGTGTAATTCAGTGATTTTTTTCATGTATGGGGTTTTGCAACGATCAACACAGTAAAGTTTTGAACATTATTACCCTAGCAAGAAACCTGGTACTCATTAGCACTCACATCCCCTCCCTCCAACTTCTCTAGTCCTATGCAGGCATTATCCTTTTGTTTCCTGTTTCCATTGAATTACCTATTCTAGATTTTTCATATGAACAGAATCACAATATGTGGCCTTTCTGTGACTGACTAATTTGATTTTAGGTAATGTAAATTTAAGAGCCACATGAAGCCAGTAATACCATAGTGAACAAGTGAAGTGAAAAGACTAAAGACAGATGCTTAAGGAATGTTGTGGCTGAGGAGAAGAAAACCCTGCAGAAGGGACATATGGAGAACAGGTCAGAGAGATGAACTGGAACAGAGCCTGGAGATACGACAGTATCCTGAATGAAGGATAGTTAGTAATAGCAGTTAATGCAGAGGAATCAAAGCAAGTTTACCTTCAATATGATGATAGGAGAAAACTCCTGAAGACAAAGGGCATTGCGATATGGTGCTCTTGAGTGAGTGTGGGTAGGTGGCAATTTTATGTTAATTAGAGGTAGAGGGAAGGAAGAAAAATTCAAGAATACTTGAAAATGGTGACAAAAATTGATGGAAATTTTGTCTTGTTGCTGTTAATGGTATTTTCAGTGAAGCCTTGAGCATGCATAGCAGCAGAATGCATAGATTTGGTGCAATTAAGAGACTAAAATTGTGCAGGCAGTTTCTTGAGGATGTGGGCAGAGGTAGCACCAAGGTCATCAGCACAAGAGTCACCCCTGCCAAGGGACACAGAGCTCATCCTTCTTAGAGACAAGAGCAAGAAAAGAAAAAGGAGAAGATACAAAACAAGTTTCATACAGAAAGAAAGGGAATTCAAAGAGCTGATTTACTTTGGGAAAGTAGAAACGAGGCCATCAGAAACAAAGATCAGTTTCTCCAACTGCACTGTGATCATATATGGAGGGGGAGATATAGAAAAGAACTCAAGTGGCTTAGGGCTGTGGGTGGTGGGGATTTACAGGCTATTTTTCTTTAGATGAATTTGTCTCCAAAAGGCAGCAGCCATTTTCAGGTACATAAAACACAAACGGTCCAGAAGTTTACATCTGGGATCCTCAAAAAGAAATGTAGCTCTAATATCTCACCCTTTCTCCTTTTCTTCCTTCTGCCTTCCTCCCTTCTTCCATGCTTTGCTTGTTTCTGTCTGTTCTTATACTTCATAGAAAATAGTGCTTGTGCCCTACATGGAAAATTAGAAACAAAACACAGAAATTTGAAAAATTCTTTATTAATTCATACTATAATGAATACAGAGTTTAACATTATGAATTCAAATATAGTGATATTTCTTTTAATTTTTTCAGCCATTTTTTTCAAATCAGTAGAAGACCTAGGAAGCACCTTGAAAATCTTAAGTGAAAAAATACTAAACAAATGTATCAGAAAAAGATATTAATTAGTTGCTATTAAATTAATTAACACCATTTCCTTAGAATGTTTCTATGTAGATGTCTCAGAAATTAAAGCCAACTTCTTTGTGATCTTTTCAACATATAAACATGTATTTACATGTATACTTTTTCTTTTATTCTTTAGGCTTTTAAAACCAAGGATGGCTATCTTGTGGTTGGTGCAGGAAATAATGAACAGTTTGCGACTATGTGTAAGGTAATCCATAATTTCCCAGGAGAATGGATGATATACTAAACACTTCAATACACCAAAGTCAGGGAAAGTTTAGCGTTGCCTATCACAATGATGCTGATGTAGGTGTCCCTGTGTTAGTACTTAAGATATACTGTTTTCAGCTTATTATAAATGGTAAGGGCTGGGATTAAATTAGCATTCTGTTTTCAGATAATTTTATATATTATCTCATTGTATTTTGAAATGAAGAATTATAATAGCTTAAATTTTTCTTAAACTCAACCTGTCTATTAAATGAAACACAAAAGGAAAGAAAGCAAAATGAATTTTAAAGAGATTTTTTAAACACTAGGATTTTCCCTATTTCTTTCTCTTCTCTCTCCCTCCCTGTCTTCCTTCCTTTTTTCCTTCCTTCCTTCCAGCTTCCCTCTTTTCCCTTTTTTATCCATTGCGGGTTTATGCAGGCTCAAATGAAGTAGAACTTCTCTAAAATTGATTTTATTTAATGGTAGAAAATTTAAGGCTTTGATTTGTCAAGTCAACTGTTATTTAATGACTACCTTTCCACAAAATTTATGTTGGAGGAGTTTAGAGTATATGGAAAATTTTTTCCTCTCAACAAGACCTTAAAAAGACTTTGGAATTATTTAAAATAGCTTATGTTAGAGATATTTTAAATTTTTATCATTACTTAGACATTTAAAAAAATCTTTACTATTTATCAATACTTCTATTTTTACTTAAACTTTAATGTCAGCTTACTTTTTCAAGTTTTAGTCCCAGAAATATAACCTAGTTTTAAAAATGTATTTAACGTTTTGCGTTTATTTTTCTTGCATGTTGACAATGGCTTCACCTATGAGGACATTTTTTTTTTAATTGGGAGACAATTCTTTTTTTTTTTTTTAATTAACCTCGTCATAATGAGCCTTTAGTTTTATTAAAGATTCCTGTGAATTTCCTAGAAGAATCTTATTATTGTAGTTAACACACTAAGTAGAAAAATTATTTATTACTGCACTTCTTTTGTAGGAGAGGTTAATGAGCAGAGCTAAACCCACAGCAAAGGGGTGGAAAGGAGTGCAGGGAAGGTGACAAATGGAGACAGTTCCCATGCAGGAAGGGCTGGCACGTTTGAGGTGGGGAGGAGGAGAGCTTTTATAGCAGTGACTCAGTAAGTGTAGAGAAAATTGATTCAAACATTTGATCTGGGATCAAAGAATCTTTATTATGAACGGTCAAAGTTAAAAATATGAAACATACGGAAGCCGTTGCCTGTGAAGTCATTTGCGTACTCTAACTGCAAGAAATGTAAAAGCCAGTTCATTGCTCTAAACGAGTGCAGATTTTCTTCCTGGGCCATATGTTTTAGAGTTTACTCACTCCAAAAAAGAAAAAAAAAGTTGGGGAAGGGATTACTGGTTGACATGTTCTTCACTATTGAAAGTAGCTGTACTGAACTTTTTTAGTTTTGATTCATTACTGATGATCAATTTGAAACTTTTGAACTTCCCCATAAATATCCCAAGGGACTTTTTGAAAAGGACTTCTATTTCAAAGCAGAGTATTTTCCATAAGTTTTAGTATTAAACTACCACTTACTGTTATGGTGTATTCTTACACATGTTCTTTAGGGAGAATAGCAGAGCACCTTGCAGAATGGCAAATGTGACCTTGATTTTCTCATGTGTGAGTTAGGAATGATCTCAATTCTGAGCCACTAAGGCAATGTCTATAAAACTCTTTGAGATTCTCAGAAGAACAGTTTTATGTGTACAGGGTGTGAGTGTCATGAATATCATTTCCGACGCATCCTGAGTGAATGCCACAATCTGATTGGATTTCTCAATCCCCAGATTATATCCTTACATGTAAATCTGTCCTAAAATCCTTCTCACCTAAGAAAGGAATCATCTGTTTCCCTATTCTGACACAAAGTTCTCTTTCCCTCCCAGTCACATATAGAGAAATATTTCTTGCATTTTCATTTAAATTTATTTATTAATGATGGGCTTGGGTATTCAAACTAGTCTTTTAGAAGGTATGGTCTTCAATTTTTCTTTTCTTTTCCTTTTCACCATGAGCCTGTCAAAATTGTTCTTTTCTAAGTAAGATCCATCAGGAAAAAAGAGAGAGCTCTACATCTTTGGGAGAAATGTGACAGTACTGCTTTGATGAATGCATGGAATTTACTTAATTCTTTCTCTTTCCAAAATGGAACTGGATACAGTTGTTGATTAATACGTTTTGGGAAGGGGCTTGTTAGGGAGTGCTCATTGTCAGAGGTTGAAGCAGGAGCAAGAATACCTGGGTTTAGGGCTTGGAGTCAGAAAATCTTCCTGTTTATTAAGTGAACTTTGGTTTGTAACAAATCCTACTTTATGTCATTTAACATGATATGGAAAAGTAGGGAAAGCAAGCATATGTAAGCTATTTTAAGCTGATTGATGCCAAAACTAATGGATATTTCTATCTGAAGTCTATTGACATTCTTTTAAAAGTTATTTAGACTGAAGACTTCTTTGATTGGAGGCAATATGCATTATTTCTCAAGTTTAGTAAAGCATAAGAATTTTGTAGAGACCCATTCTCAAAGACTTGATTTACTATGTCTAAGGTGGGGTTCAGGAAGCTTCAATTTTAATAAGTATTATATTTGACATTGGAGCAGGTGGTCTGAAGACATTATAGCATAATTCTTTTTTTTTTTTTTTGGTACATAGGAATCCAACTCACAACCTTGAGCTTGCAAAGGCGGTGCTTATGCCACTGAGCTAAATCCTTGGCCTTATACATAATTCTTAAGGCACACTGTGAGTCTTCTCTCTGGTTAGGTAACCTCTACCAAAGTGTTTAGTCTTTGTTAAGCATCTGTTTTCTCATGTGTAAAATACAGTTTATAATATATAACCATACTAAAATGTAATTTTTGGAACTTTATGAGTTCAGTTAGATAAGTGAAATAACTTGGTGTAGTCCTGGCTCATAGTATGCACTCACTAAATGCCCTTTACAAAATTTGGGCACGGAGACTGGTTCTGGGGAGGACCCAGTAAGCACAGTGTTCCCTAACTCTTTTACACAGGACAGTAATATGTGTAGAGTACTTAGGCAGGCGTAAAATATCTGAGTCTGTTGAGAATTTAAAAAAAGAGAATTGAGGGAGAACATCAGAACTTGAAGTTATTTTATACTGGCATTCAACCTACAAGTTTTTCTTTCATGTTATTCCATTACCTGAACATAGTAGAGCGAGCAGCCTACAAGTTGGGCAGCAGGCAACAGACCTGAGCTGGAGTGATTCTCTTTATTTCTGGTACAAGCAACATGAAAGTGAAATCTAATGATGGAGTGTGGAAACCCTCTGTTTCCCCTTCCTTCCCCCTATCTGTGTCTCAGCCCCCTAGAGATCCTGTAGCAGCAGCCCAGGAAGAGGAGCCAACAGGAGGAAGGGAACTTTCTTCTTCATTGCTGAGCTGAGGTTCCAAGGGAAGGTGTGAATCCCTGTTGCCTTTTTTCTGTCTTCCCACTGGCTGGCTTGATCCCTGTGAGTGTACTGGAGAATGGGGTAACTAAAGTGAAGTCACAAGGAACTGGAATCTCCTAGAGAGATTGTAGAGAGGGAAGAGCTTTGAAAAGCAATCCTTGAAGCTGCTTATGAACTCCTAGGCTCACGCCTAAGCTGCACATATCCTGATCTGATTCTAATTAGTGTCCTAAACATGTTGAGTTAACAAATTAACTGAACTGAATTAATGAGTGCATGACTGCTGAGGTTATAGTAGGACCTTTAAATGGTTCACATGCAGGACAGATTCAACTACCACTGAGAAGCTGGTGAAACCAAACCAAGCCAGAACTAAAGTTTGGACTTAATCAACCAATTGTCTGCTAAAAACAATAACATCAAAAATTCTCTGTAGGATCCAGAGGCTCCTAACATAATATTCAAAATGTCCAGGACACAACCCCAAATTACTCAGCTTATAAAGAACCAGAACTTGCATGAGAATAGACAATCAATAAAAAAAAAAGGCCATGACAACACAGATGTTGGAATTAATTCATAAAAACTTTAAAACAGCTATTGTAAAAATGCTTTAACAAGCATTACAGACACTGCTGAAATAAATGGAAAAGTAGAAATGTTTAGCAAAGAAATAGAAATTATGAAGAAGAACCAAACAGAAGTTTTAGAACTGAAAAATATGATAGATGATCCAAGATGGCCGCATGATAGATAGCATGATAGAGAGCATCTCTGAGAAAAACAACTCAGATGCTAGAATCTAACACCATGGAGAAGACCAGATGAAAGGAGAGGAATTCTTACAACACAGGAAGAAACTGAGGAAAAAGAAAAAATAAAAATAAAAAAAGAAGAAGTATTGATGGAGGGCTGGAGCTGGACATGCTCTGGTTGCTGTACTGGGTGAGTCTTAGAGTCAGGTGACTCATGATCTATCTGAGGTCGCATCCCCACTGAGAGCAGGGGTTGGTGAGCTTGAGACCCTTGGCAGGAGGAGGCGCTGCAGCAGGGAGTGGAAATGGTGAACCAAGCTGCATGGACTTTGGTGAGTGCTGGAAACTGGATTCCCTAGAGAGGGATGAATGGCTAGATGGCATATTGGAATTGGACAGGACAGGCTTGAATCAACAACTGAGGCAGTGTCAGTAGGGGGCTCCTAGCCCAAAGCAGATTGGTGGGATCTGCTTGGGCTGGGACTTGCCCCTGGTCGGGACCCAATAGCCAGGGACAAGGCTGTCCTGAACCTGTGACATCCACAGGGCACACACTAACATGCTGAAAATACTCACTGGTTGACTGGCTTAGAGGGGAAGGGCTGGCCCACATTGCCCCTGTGTGCACCTCACAGATCAACAGCAAACTGGGGAGAGCAGAACTTCCCTAGCCAGTACACTGCAGAAAAACTGTAAGCAATACGAAAAGGTCCTGAGACCTCCACCATTCACCTGTCTGAAAGAAACCAGACACATAACAAGACAGAGAAACAACAAAAAGCCTCCAACCACTGACCCAGGGAAAATAAGTACAGGAGAGGTAAATAGAGAGGATATTGAGGGCAGCAAACATGCAATATCAGACACAGTCTCATCCGAAATAAAGAAATACTTCTGTAACCTTATCAACGAATTTAAATCTGAAGTTCTAACTCAGGTGAAGTAAGATATAAAAAGATTATTAAAAGAAATGCTGGGTACTCCTCAAGAAGACACAAATGGAAGAATGGAGGAACTCAGAAAAAGGAGAGAAACCTTTGATGAAGAGTATAAACAAAATCTAGACTACATGAAACATATCTAAAGAGACTATCAGGAAATTTAAAACTCCATTGAAGCTGGTAAAACTTCTTAACAGAAACTAAAGACAGACTTTCAAAACTTGAAGATAGATTTGCAAAGTATGATCATGAAAGGAAGGACCTCTTAAAAATAACAAGGAACCAGGAATTAATGATACAAAGGCTAGAAGATGACAAGAGGATTTATAACTTAAGAATAAAAATTGGAACAAAGAAGCAGGGACAAATACAAATGAAATAAAAAGGCTATTCACAGAAATAATTAAGGAAAACTTCCCAAGCATAGGAAACGAAAGTGGTGTTCAGATATTATGAGGCATACAGAACTCCAGCCAGCTACAACCAAAACAGATCTACAACCAGACATATAATAATCAGGATCTCAGAAATCCATTACAAGAACAGAATATTAAAAATGGTCAGAGAAAAGAAAGATTACCTATAAAGGAAAACTCACCAAAATCACAGCAGACTTCTCAATGCAAACCATCAAATCAAGAAGATCTTGGAGCAAAATGTTCCAAGCCCTGAAAGAAAATAACCTCCAATCCAGATTGATGTACCTTGCAAAACTGTCTCTCAAAATTAATGGACAGACAAGATATTTCCATGACAAAGAGGAACTGGGGGAGTTCGTGACCACCAATCCAATCCTGCAAAGAATACTGAAGGACATTCTAGAGAGAGAGAAGAAAATCACCAGAATTCCAGGAACAATGGCAGAAAGGCCTCAATGAAAGGGGCAGACAGTGGAATGAAGGAGAAAAGTAAACAACAATGACAGAAAAATAGCACAGCAGAGATGAGGCAGAGAAGATTGGCTATATTGCTGTTTTGTCTTGACTGATTTTATTTGAATCTGGTATGCTTGAGAGTATCAAGTCTGAGAGTAGAGGCAACTACTCTGAAGATGAGAAGATTCAACAGGATACCCATTCTGTTTTGATTAACTGCCTTTGAAGTCCTATAATGTCTCCAATGTTTGGTTTTTATTAATAGTGCTATGTACTGCTAAGTTTAATTATACTATGTCTGACAACATAGACAATTTTATTGAAAATAACAAGAGACATCATAGTAACTACCATAGATCACCTAGTATTGTGGTTTTATATGTCCTTTTCATTTCATGTTTCTCCAGGAATTTGTACTGTTGACTTGTTTTGTTTTTCCCTCTAATACAGAAAGGCTAGGTATACATGTAGAGACTTTTAAACAGTTTACAAGAATGGATTATAGTTATTGTAAAGAAAAAAGAGAGGAAAAGAAAGTATTCTAAAGGATATAACTGCATGTATGTTTAAGTGTGTAGGATTGATAACCATATTACTAAGTTTTTGTTGGATTGATGAACAGAACTGATTACAGTCTCACTGTTTAAATGTCTACTTTGTATGCTTTACTTTTGTAACTTGAACAACTACTTCTAAGAGGAAAATATGTAATTATCAACTCGTAAAAAAAAAAAAAAGAAAAATACGATAACCAAGAAAAGAAATAATGTCTCACAGGGTGTGTCCAGTAGTGCAATGCATATAATGGAGGAAATAAACCATTTCTTGAAAGCTAGATTTATAAAAATTAGTCTGGACAATAGAGAGGAAATAAAAGCCCTATTCTGCACACAGAAAATGAAAGAATATATCCTCAGGGACCTGTGGTACATTAATAAAAATCCTACATTTATGTCATATCAGAAAGAGAAGAGAAAAAGTATATACTAAAAAATAGTTTTAGAAATAATAGCCAAGAAATCCAAATTGGGTGAAAGACAAATGCCCATAGATAAAAAATTTCAGTAAAAACCAAAATGGGATAAACCCAAGGAAATCTATGACCAAATATATCAAAATCTAAATGTTGAAACTTGAGAGTAACAAAAAATTTTGGAAACACACAGGGAAAAATGATGTATTAGTTATGGGGGAGAATGACCCAGTTGATTGCAAATTTTTAATCAAAAGCTAAGAAGAAGTGGCACCATATGTTTAACAGTCAGAAAAAAACCAACTGACAGCCTTGATTTGAATGTCCTTAAGAAATGGAAGGTTAGACAATGTCATATAAAGAAAAACTAAGAGGAGTTGAAGTCAGCTAGCCTACTTTAATAGAATTATTCAAGGAAGTTCTTCATTTACATAAAGTAAATGGTATCAGAAGGAAACTAGGGAGATCAGACATGAAGGAAGAGCAAACAAAGTAGAAAGATGTGCATGGATTTAATACACTAGTCTTCTTGTATGTTCTGAAAAACATTTGAGGGAAGAAAGCAAACAGTAAGATATTGTCTGGGGGGATTTTCATTGTACATAGCTTCAATCAACAGAAAAAATAGGTAGGAGAATGGAGCTATATGTGGTGTTTTCCATATTCCTTTTGAAGTGGAAAATAATGATTCAATGTACATTGTGATTCAATATAACATTAAGTATGAATGGCCTAATAGCATCAAATAAAAGACAGGCATAGTCAGAAAAGATAAAATAAAACAAACGCAAAACCCAAAACAAACACCAAAAAACACAACCTGTGACTCAGTAAATTCATTTCAAGTATAATGATATTGGTTAGTTAAAGATGATGAGAAAAGATAGAAAACAAACCAAAGTTATATATGTTAATTAAAAGAAGACTGGAGTGGGGATATATTAATAGTGGACTAATTATTGTCATCTCAGAAAACCTGTTTCCAACAAACTTTGTAACTTATCTCATACTTGCACTGGCAGAGGGGAGTTTGAGTGGCCTGTATTTTCTGAGAATTTGGAAAATGCCACATTTTGTAAAGGAAGTTTATTTTTTCCTGTACCTAAAAGCTGTATTCCAACAGTTCTTATAACTGATGCTCTGTTTGTGTCCCTTCCTGTATATACAATGTCCTTTTATGTCAGTTCTGAAGTATGATTATCTCTGAACTGTAACGGTATTGTGGGTTATATTGGATAGCACTGTAAATGGCAGTCAAACTTAACATGTATCAATAATGCACATAAAGTGATGACCATGCATATAAGTGCTCTGACCTGTAGACAGTGACAACAGTGCAATTTTCTCCTTTCTCTTCAATTTCTATTTTAAAAAGAATAAAAATACCCCAATAAAAATAATACTGAAATTCAAAACAAGATGATAGGAAATTAACAGTGGTCATTATATTGCATATTGTTGTCTTTAAAATAGATGCTCAGATTACTAGATATGGGCATGCAAAATTGATCAAACAATAGAAGCAACTATGTGTTCCTTTCAATGAAATAATAGAATCAGTAGTATAATGGACCTTACATTCTATCAGGGTAGACAGATGATAAATAATAACTATAATAAATAGGTAATAGGGAAAAGAAGGGAAAGGGAGGAAGGGGCTCAGGGAAGCAGTAATGGGGTGGGGATGGCTGTGGTGGGCTAGGATAGTCAGGGTAGTCCGTTTAAAGTGTTAACATTGGAGCCAACTTGACAAAGGGAAGAAGTTAGCCGACTCATGTCTGGCACAAGATGTTGCAGACTAGGGAATATCTGATGCGGAAGTCCTGAGGCTGAGGCATGACAGAATGTTCTTGGCTCAGAAAAAACCAATATGACTGCATCAAGGAGCAAAGGGAGAGAGCACGTTAGCAGATGATACTAGAGAGGGAATAGGCCATATTTATGGAGCCTTTTAGGCCATCATAAGGGGCTTGGGCTTTGCTTTAAGAGGCATCACATGACAGGAGTATGAAAACACTCTGTAGTTTCTGTTATCAAATCTCCTTATTGTCCACACAGCCATCCTTTCTTTTCTTTTCTTCTCTCCCTCTTTCTTCTTTCAACAAATATATGCTTTGCTTTTTCTTTTTGGGGAAATAGTGCCCAAATTGGAATGCTTCACATTTATTTAGTGATAAATGTTTCAGGCCCATTCATGTATCCAGCCAGCACTCTTGTTCAAGCACCTAAAGAATGGCTATGTTCCAAGCCTTTAAAGTCACCTCTTTGGAAGCATTTTGAACCTTAGCCTGCAGGCAGAAGATAGAAAGATGATGTAATTAGTCTTCCTCACTGTTCCCCACTGACTGCAAAGAGAAAAGTGGTCCTGTGTCACATACAGAGGATACATGGGCATTCCAGTCCCCCTTGAGAACAGTCACTCTATACTTTTTTATGTTCCTAATGGTATGTTCTGGGTGAGGCCAGACTTATAAATTTTACCTGTGATTTAGTGAAGGCATTTGGTTTTTCTTGGAATGACTTATTTACCCTGAGGGAGGGAAGACTTCTGACTGCTGGACAAGACGCAAGGCCAAAAGTGGAATCAGGTGTGGTGACAGATTTCTAGGAAGAACACTGTATGTGGTGTCACTTTTTAAAATCTGGGAGAGGAATGCTGTCCTTATTATTCCTAAAGGAAACAAGGGAGTGGAAAATGTGGAAGGTGGATTGCACCATTGAGATGGTCTCTTCACTCTGGGGAATTTTCCTCACTTCTCTTGCCTTTGTGAGATGATTAATGGATTGATTTTATTTAAACTGGGGAAACAAATCAAACCATTAAATGTTTATATTAAAAGCAAATACATTAATAAGGCAGTGAAGCTTTCTATAGGCCACATGGCCTGCCCCCAGCCCATAAACGCTCCTTTGGACTTTCCAACACAACTGCCAAATGCTGCCTCCTCACATTCTTTTCCAAACTTCTTTTCCATTCCAAATCCACTTGGTACTTTCATTATAGTCTTGTTAAAATCGCAAGATGTCCAGAGGGATTTTCAGGATAGATTTTTCCCTTTAGTGAGGATCAGCAAAGGAGGAAGTATATAAAAGCATTTGTAGCCCATATTCCTTTAAGGAAACATACTCAACAAAAATAGTGACACTCCTATAGGAAGAAGATCTTTTAATTTGACATTGTTTTAATGGTTAGCATTTGGGCAATGTATATGGTTGCTTTTTATTTTAGTATCTTGTAGAACATCCTGAATAGGACTACTGGGACAGATAATATTATTTTATTTACATGTGGAACAAATAAACGAATGTAACTATGAGATATATGCTGGTCATGGGCTTCATGGAAGTGCAGCCATGAATTTATGATATTGGTTCTTAGAAATAGGTTCATTTTATCTGATTTTATATCTCTCTTCTTACCTCCTCTAGGTAAGACTTTTTTATGGGGATCTGATACTTCTATTCTCATATATTGGTATAAGACATTATGGAGGTCTGATAACTTTTTTGTGCTTTCTTATGTAGGAATACATATGTATTTAAATGTAGTAAAGCTCTCTTGTAAACTATAAACTCATTCACCAGCATGATCCATCTGAGTTGTGTTTGGTCTTTTCATAGCTCCTGGTTAAGAGGTAAAAAGGATCAAAAAGGAATGGTCTGGGAAATGGAGTGATAGCCTCTGAATGGTAGCACCCCCTAGGGCTTGCAGATACACAAACAAGTCATGAATTATTTTTTATAATTATTTTTCCCTTTTAGATTTTAAACTTGCCTGAGTTGATTGATGATTCCAAGTATAAAACCAACCATCTTCGGGTACAGAATAGAAAGGAGCTTATTAAAATATTGTCTGCACGGTAAGCTTGGATTAATGCACATTTAAAAATAAATATGTGATATGATAACCATTTAGCTAGTGTTGTGTATATTTCTTTTTTGGCTTACTTATATCAGTTGAAAAAATTCTCTTCCATATCCCAAAACTGTATAATGGGAAAATATTTTTAAACTATTTGTTGTTGTTTAAAAATGTTTGAAAGCATTTAAATGTTTTATTAAGAACTGAAACAATAATATAAATAAGAAAGTCATAATGTCTAAAATTGGGTTATTTCTCTGTGGCCTGTAACTGTTTGGGTTTAGTGTATTGTTAATAGCAATAATAACAATGACAGCCATAGTTATATTTAATATGATTTTATAATTTTATTGTGATAAATATTCTATGCACATTATTACATTTAATCTTTATAATCATCTTGTGAGGTAAGATCTTTTGTTTCCATTTTATAGATAAGGAAATGAAGGCAAAAACCTCAAGAGTTTATTAGCTTTTCTGAGCCTCTTGTGGGAAACATGATTTATAGGTCATGTTAATTAATTAGAATGATTGTTTTCCAAAGTATTTTTTCATGTCATATTGTGCTTTTCTACAACATAATTTTTCAACTTTTGCTAGAAAAAGAAACCCCAACTCTGACTCTGTTACATCAGTCTCACTTTTGTTTATTTCTAAGAATAGACTTTGTGAGTTTCATGAATCTGAATCCCCACATCAGCAGTTCTTCAGGATAGAAAATTTGTTATAATTATGCCAATAATTCAGGTACTTTTGTTCAAATGCTACATCTACCCTTTTAAAAAGGTCCATGTATTGCTATTAGTATAAAAAAGAGCTCTTAAAAATAAAATTCTATTTTGTTTCTATTCTCTTTCTATTTAACAGCCTCTCCATTAAATCTTGAGTTAATATTCATTTTTCTATTTGCCTTTCTTGATTTTAAGCAATTCTTCTATGGACTGTCTGTATCTCTATCATTTGCCAAATGTTTTTCATGTCAATGGGGTTTCTGTGTGTGGCATTGATACAGACTAGGGAAATGAGAATTGGGTACCCCTTTCCTGGTCATTAGTTAAATATAACTTGGATTCTACTGCAAAGCCCCAGAGCCCTCAATGATTAACCTTTCTCTACATGAGAATTGGCCATTTATTTCAGCTCTTTGCCTCTTAGCTTCTCAAGCATTTTTAATTCATTTAATTCATTGATATGATTTTTCCCTTTCATACCACGGTTACCAAATTTCAATAATAGGCACTTGTGAGAACCTTATCAAAAGCTCTTTGATAGTCTAAATAAATCATGTCCATGCTGTGAGAAGATCCCAACAAAAATATAAAACCTAGGCAGATAGAAGTATCATCCTATTATTTAGCTGCCAGCACTTTGATAGTTTCAAGAACCATAGCATTGAGTCATTAGTTTCCTCTGTCCTAAAGCTTTTATTCCTTGCTAAATTCTGTTGTAGAATTCTACTGTGCAAAGACTGTTTGCAGAATCTGTAATAGATTAGTTGTTATTTTTCCTTTTTGGAGTGAGTTAAATAATCTGTCACCTTCTTTCTACTTCAATATACTCTAGAGTTGAGTGTCTCAGCATTTTGGATCCCCTAAATTACTTATGTTTCTATTGAGACTCAAGAAAGAATACAGAATCACACAGGAGGAAGAAACTAGGAGGTCTTCTGAAGAGAGGAAATTTGATAGGGGAAATTCCAGCATCACAGGTACTGTGATAAACACAGATGGGATGGCAGAGAGAACTCTGGGCTGTGTGCAGGCCAGACTTTCTACTCTCTTCGCCACATGGTGACATCTTTGGTGCTCTCTGTGATTTGCAGTTCTCCAGGACTCTTCCAGCTCAAGTGTATCCTTCATTGTGGATCCAGCCATGATGATCAGAGGAAATTAGAGTATTAATTCAATCCCATTTAACACATACTTCATCACATGTTTTTCTGAACAGGCATCACTGAGTTTGTTCATACAATTTAGCGTTTGGCTTTCAGAAGTTCCTGCAGTACTGTGAAATTTATCATTTTCATTGTATGATTTTGTGGGGTTTTTTTTTCAGGATTCAAAACTTCAGTGGCTCTCCATCAATTCCAAGACTAAATCCTGTTTCTTCAGTCTCACATCCCACGTCTTCCACAATTTGACCTTACCTTTCCTGTTGGCCTCTCCTCATCTGTTTCAGCAGAAAGCCCCTGCTCCAGCCACACTCCCATTTGGTTTCTTTGGTTTTCTCTCTGGAATGTTTCCCATCCTCTATCTTGGACACAGTTAAGCCTACAGAGCCAGTCTACATCTCCAAGGAGCCACCCCATCTAATACCTCTATCCTACTCCCTGTCGGATGAATGCACCTTCAGGAAAGAAGGTGTCCTTTTTGTGCCTCAGATCAGTTATCAGACAAGCACAATCAGTGTTAATTTTCATGAGGGTGGTGTTGTTCAGGGGCCTTCTCTGCTTCTGGCATTGCTTTACATGTTTTTCAAGTTATAGAACTTGTGAATCACTTTAAGTTGGTTTCATAACAACAGAGCCACATTAGCTCCCAGCCATAAAAAGGAGGCAGGGAGAAAGGAAGGAGAAGAACCAGTGTAAGTCCAAGTCAGATAAATGTTACTATCATTATTCTCACTTTATAAATGAGAACTCCGAAACTTAGGGAGGTTAGTCTCAAGGTCAAGCACACAGGGAATAGTTAGAAATGAGATTTGGAAGACTGCCCCTTTTCCATGGATCATGTTACATCCCTGAAGTGGCACACAACTTGTACCTGTATCCTAGTTTAGTCACTCAGTAAATCTTTACTGAGCACTTACTATGTGGTAGGCAGTGTTACAAACATTGGAAATAGAGAAGTGAATGAAACAAAGTAAATTGTTGAAAAATAGATCAAGGAAGGGAACCAAAGAGTGCCAGAAGTTGGGGTGAGGATGGTTCTCTCATCCAGGTGGACCAGGAGAGCCTGTCTGATAGAGGGGCATTTGTGCAGAGGCCCATCAGAAAGGAGAGGGAGGTTGACAGGCACTTGGGAGAAGCATTTAAGGTGGGGTGAGTGTTTAGGAGTTTAGGGAGCAGTGCAGAAGACAGTGCTGGAGCTGGGTAAGCAAGGGGAAGGGGAAGGGCAAGGACAGGCCTGGGAAGAGTGCAGGTAGATGATGCTGTGAAAGTTATAGCTTTTATGGAAAAGTAGGTGAATAACCTTGTGAAAGAAAGGAACTTTTTTTTTCTGTCAAGGATTTAGCTCTTGTAGCATAAGTGCCTGCCTGACAAGCGTGATCGCTGGTACAAAAAAAAAAAAAAAGCAATTCTTTTGCTTATAAAATTGGTTTGCTTTCCAGAGGCTTCTATCTTCTATCTAAGCTGAAGAGACATTTTAAAGGGAAAATTACCTCAGTGGTGTTGGGCGTATGGCACGCATGTCACAGCGGCCTGTTTGTATCTTTGAAAACTCAAATAGATAGTTCTAAGTATTCCAGCAGCAGGCCATCAGAAAGACCCCCTTTCTTGCTTGGAAAGACCTGAGGAACTCATGAGATTCAATGTATCAGGGACTGTTCTGAGTGCTAGGAATATAGGATTAAAAATAGACAAAATTCCTCAGCTCTTTAATGCTTTTGGGGGAGGGTAGTGGCCGCTGAATTTAGGGGTGGTCTACTATTTGAACTCCTCACCCTTCTGCCTCAGCTGGCCAAGTAGCTATGATTACAAGGTACGTACTACCATACCCAGAGCCTGCTGGACTTGTGCAGTAGACGTGATTCCTTTCATTGTTTTGAAATGTTCTATAACAACACTTGTTTTGATGAGCCAAGGAAGTTAGTTTACTATATTTTCACATAACCTTTAAAACATTTTAAAAAGAAGTATTGCAGCTACAGGCTGTGCCTGTTAATCGTTTGTTTTCTGTTTTTTGTTTTGTTTTGTTTTGTTTTTTGAGTGTGTACATACATACTACAATTTTTCTGGTGTGGTTTGCCAATCATTTCTATAATGAAATCATATTTTTAGTAACAGTAGCTACATTACCATGTGAGTACACCATATTTTTGTCTGTTGTCTGCTATTAAACATTATATCATAGGCTCTTTTCTTCAGAGCTCATGTACACTTTCCTCAGCCTTTATTTTTATTTTAGAAAATCTTTAAAATCTGTAAAAATGTGGAAGGATTCATGAGAGTGAATTAGCAGTACAGATAACTTTAAAAATAAACTATTGGGTGGACTCATTATATTCATTAAAACAAAACAAAACTCCTGTCTCCATATACCCAATTTGATACCCCAAACTGAAAACTGAAGTATTTATAGATTTTTACAAAGTCTATACTCCTAAATAGACACATGGATTTCCTCTTGTGATTCAGCCTTTTTTCCAAGTGTTTTTTTCTGAGCAATTTGAGTACTTCCATCCCTACCCATGGTTAAATGTTCATTTAAGTTTTTCACATCAGGTGTTTTCTTTGCGTGCTATGGAATTCACAGATGTTTAGAAAGTGCCGATCAGATATGTCTGTCACTTGTCTCATTTGCCCGTTGTTTTTGCTGAGTACAGTTTGAGCCCACTCACTCTCCAGAGCACAGGCCTTGGTCAGGACAGCAGCTGCCTGTTTTGGTCATCAGCTCTGCATTTTCCCCACCCAGCACACATGATTCCCCTCCAGTACTCTCAGGTGCTATTCCCCAAGCCCTGTGAGCAAGTCCTTTTTTTTTTTTTTTTTTTTTTTT
>PVLA01003917.1:0-34964 GCA_004027455.1 Hydrochoerus hydrochaeris
GTTTTACAGAGCTTTAGATTAAGTTAATAGGAAATTAAGGATGATTACCATACTATATCCTGTTATTTTTGGGATTACTGTCTGTGCCCTCAAATCTAGTACAGGTAGAATGACTGGAACAGAATATAATACATCTAAGCAGAGTAGTGTGAGTAATGTGGGTTTTAAATCCTGGTGCACTATTAACAATATAGTGTATTAAGGCCATCTATGTTAGAGTTTCTAGTTATCCTTCTCTGCCTCATTTCTGCTATGCTATTTTTCTGCCTTTGTTTAGTTTTCTCCCTCATTCTACTGCCTGCCCCACTCATTGAGGCCTTTCTGCCACTGTTCCTAAAATCCTGGTGTTTTTTTTCTCTCTCTCTAGAATGTCCTTCAGTATTCTCTGTAGGGCTGGATTGGTGTTCACAAACTCCCCCAGTTCCTCTTTGTCATGGAAGCATCTTGTTTCTCCATTAATTTCTAGTGACAGCTTTGCAGGGTACATCAATCTGGGCTGGAAGTTATTTTATTTCAGGGCTTGGAATACTTTGCTCCAAGCTCTTTTTGATCTGATGGTCTGTGTTAAGAAGTCTGCCGTGATCTTGATGGGCTTTCCTTTATAGGTAATCTGTTTCTTTTCTCTGATGGCTTTTAATATTCTGTTTTTATATTGAATTTCTGGTATCTTGATTATTTTATGTCTGGGTGTAGATCTGTTTTGGTTGTAGGTGGCTGGAGTTCTGTATGCCTCACATAACCGAATGTCATTTTCTTTTCCCATGCTTGGGAAGTTTTCCTTAATTATTTCCGTGAATAGCCTTTGTAATACACCTGTATGTATTCCTGCTTCTTTGTTCACGTTTCTTATTCTTAGTTGTAGATTCTCTTGTCATCTTCTAGCCTTTGTATTGTTACTGCCTGTTTCTTTGTTATTTTTAAGAGATCTTTCCTTTCATGATCACACATTGCAAACTTGTCTTCAACATTTGATAGTCTATCCTTAGTTTCTTTTAAGGAGTTTTGCCAGCTTTCAATGGAGTTTTTAATTTCCTGGTAGTCTCTTTGAATCTGCTTCATGTATTTTATATTTTCTTTATATTCTTTATCGAATGTTTCTCTCCTTTTTTTGTGTTCCTCCCTTCTTCTGTCTGTATCATCCTGAGAGATGCTTCCTGAGAGCATTTCTTTTATTACTCAACTCATATCCTGCTTTACATGATTTATTATTTCACTTTTGAGCTCGTCTACAAGGTCCTGAAGATATCTCTTAATGTCCATTGGAGCCATGTCTGATGTTGTGTGTTTGCCGCCCTCAGTCTCCCTTGTTAGTATCATTTTTCTATTCCAAGATCCCATTCTACGTTACACTGAATCATGTCTTTTCAGTCTATTCTTTGCAGTGACAATTCTTCAGATTTACTTTTTTTGGTGAGGAATACTGATCAAATAGCTCATAGGATGCTCCTCAATCAGGATTTATTTCATGTTTTTCTCATGACCTTATTGGTTTATGGCTTTGGGAAAAGAGGATGACAAAGGTAAAGAGCCATCACACTGTGACAAGGGTATGTTCTATCAATGTAGCTTATTTCTGTTGGTGTTGACCTTGACAGCTTGACTGAGGTGGTTTATTAAGTTTCTGCACTATAATCATTTGTGTACTACATTCTTCTCTCCCATCTATTTGTTCAATGATTTATTTGCATCTGTATAAACTCATATGTATTTTATACTTTGAATTATAGTCAAACACTGCATTGTTTACTGCACAAATTGTTCCAGGTTTGATCATCAGGAACTCTTTCAGCTGGCACTGGTATGCCTTTGACATCCCACATCATCACGTGCGTGGGTATGACTATGCATGTGTGTGTGTGTGTGTTTGTGAGTTGTGGGTGTGAGTGTGTTAAACACTTCCTTAATTTCTGGCACTATAAAATCTTTCAGGATCATCTTGTGTACATGCTGACCCAATCTGGGAGTCAGAAATTTTTCCAGGGATCCCTGGTTCTTCTTATTGGAGAATGGCATTAGAAACAAGAGAACTAGGACTTCTTGCTACTGTGGTGTTATTGCTTTCTAGGCTATGACAGTGACAGAACCAGGAAATATACACATATATATTAACCTCCATATATACACATATCTATAAATATTTCTAGATGTAACTATGTGCATGTATGTTAAGCTAAATATGACTTCCTACTGATAGCTTCAGTTCCAATTCATGATCACAAAGATCAATGCATCCTATTCTCATTGCTTTCCTGGAAGCTACTACTCCATGAGAATCTGGCTCCCGCCATCACCAAACACTTTATTGCAGTTCCAGCATGTGTGTAGGGCAGCACTGGGATTGTTCCTGTGAAATTGCATGGGAAACAATTTTATGACTAAAATCAACTGAAATACAGTTTGACATCCATTTTCTTTTGCCCTTAGCTCTAAGACTCCACTTATTTGCAAAATGACTTAAGTCAGCACCTTTCCCTCCCACCTCCTTCAGTGAAATTGTCTCATACATTCTTATTATAGTTAGGTCACTTTTTCACTTCCTGCATGCCATCACCCTTGAATCACTCAACCCCCCGAGTGATTTTCAAACTTTCATGCATTAGGATTCACTCCTTGTGCTATAAAGTCTTAGGCATTTCGACACACGCACAGAATCAGGTACCTACAATTATAGTATCTTGCAACATAGTCTCACCACCCTAAGGAATTCCTATGCTTAGCCTATGTAAAGCTTCCTTATCTCTCCCTGAGCCCCTAGAAATCACTGGTCTTTCTATAGTCTTTACAGTTATTTTTTCAGCAGTGAAACTTAATTGGAATTATCTAGTATGTTGCCTTTCACACTGGCTTCTTTCCCTTGTCTCTATTACTAACTTAAGATTAATGTCTTTTTGTGACTCTGTAATTCATTTCTTTTTAGCACTGAGTAATATTTCTCTGTATGGGTATATACACTACAGTGTGTTTATCCATTCATCTATCAACTCTTACTTGCTTCCAGTTTTTTGGCCATTTTGACTACGGCTGCTACAAACAATCATGTAAGATTTTTATGTACTTACAAATTCTCAACCCGTTTGGGTAAATACTTAGTCTCATATGGTGAGATTATGTTTAGCCTATGTGCCCTTTTTTGGCTAGTGTGTACCATTCCTCAGGCATAGGTGGGGACTGTCCCTTCCATCAGTGATGGCCATCACCATCAGTTGTCACTATTTCTTATACTATCTTTCCAGTTTTCAGCATTGCAACATGTCTACCGAGTGTTCCTCCTTTTACATATATTAGTACAATAACTGTTGAAAAGAGTCTTGGCTTTCCCTTATCTATAGCTTGACCCAGGGAAACTATCTGAATCTTCTCACCTGTAAAAGGAGATACTGAAAGCACCTATCTAAACCTACCTCTATGTGTCCAGAGGGTCTAATGAGTGTTTGGAGGGCTGCCCTTCTTTAACCAAGTTATACGACTATTGGAAGACTCAACTAACATCAGCATGTGAATCTTTCACTCTCATTCTTATACCTTGTCCACTAGAGACAAGACTACACCTTGACCTCACTTTCCTGTTACCCAAGTTAATATAAAAGCCTCACTGACATCAAAGCAATAGATAGATCTAACTGGTCAATTTAGGAAGGGCTCTAGTAATTTTTGTACATATGCATGGCAGGGAAGGGATCCATTTCTAATCAAAGAGGATGACCCAGTAAACACTGGCAGAAATAGTCTTTTCTCACCTTTAACTGGAATAGAGAGAACAGACTTGATTTTAACACTAGGCTTTCAGATCAGTGAATGGGCTGAGCTTCAAACTAGTTTAATGATCCATGAACCGAACTGCATGAACATGAGTTAGTGCACTAAATTCGACAGGCATAAAACAGATCTGTTCAAAGGCAAGTTTGGGCAGTTCACATCTGGAACATAGTGTTTTCAGAGTAAGGTTTAATTATTTTAGGAGAGTTTAGCCCTCTGTATCTCAGCCAGAGAGCACTTATCTGCTTTATGCTAGTTTTTACCTGCAGAGTTTTTGTTTCTGTGACATCATGTATTAGCTCCTGGATTTTTAAATGCATTACACAACAATAGGAACTGATCTAAGAAAGTTAATCATACCGTGGAAATCCCTGAGAATTCTCGTAGCTATTTGAGAAAATTTCAGGAAGGATAGCCGTTCAGCATAGCTGAGCATTTCTCCTATATATTCAAATCGATTTCCACTGATCGTTAATTTGCTTATCTAAACAGTGAAAGTAAATCCTGGAGGATTGGCAGGCAAAAATTAATATTGTGTTAGTGAAGTCTGAAAATTAAAAATCCTCAGTGTTTTCACATGCTGATGTACACACAACTACGTACACACACACACTCACACACATATGTACAAGCACACCTTTGCTGCAAACCTGTTTGGCTTGGGATAAAGGTATGTGTGAGACGTGACTGGAGCTATCACTGAGGATCATCAGATTTGCCAACATCTTGCAGTGACTGATATCAATCATAAAAATGAATTATCCAGTTAATCAGGATCACAATATGGTTTGGAAAGTATTTATAGATAAAATTGCATTGTAGTATCAATAAATAATGTTAAGCAAGTCAATTTAAATTATCTTTATGAAGAAATAACTAAATAATTGACAATTAACTAAATGTTAATTATGATCTAATGTCATTAAGCAAGGAGGCATAACGATCAAATGGTTATACTCGTAATATGAAAGAGAATTCTGCGTTGGGCTGCTCAAATGTTTCTAACTTGAATATGGGTATCAAATGTATAAGTATTTACTGATATATACTCCTATCAGGAAAAGTTCACTTAGTTCATACATTCGACAAATATTTATTTACTATATACCTGACATTGAATTTGGCTCTAGGGGACAGAAAACTTAGGGGTGTTTGAAGAATTAAAACATTACAGAGCAAGCAATCCATTGACCAAATGTCTTTATTTAAAGTCAAAGACTCAGGAAAATTAAAACAAACAAAGCATTTTAGCAACTTTACCTGGCCATGCTCCGTATGTTCACATTCACTTTCAACTAAACTTTTCTTTTATCTTTGCCTGCTTTCTAACTACTTCCTATGCGTCATCACTCCAATATGCTGGCTATAATTGACCATTTTACTGGTGTACACATGCAAACAATCTTAACTCATTCACTACAGCAACACATTATATAAGTCACAGAATTGTGTCATTTAAAATTAAGGTATAAGATTTAAAATATCAAAACTGCTCCCAAAAATGACCACAATAAAGGCAGATGAACATGTCTTAGTATGTCTTTCTAACGTCCAATTCCTGATACTGTTTACTTATAGCTTATTTTTTTCATTTCAGTGATAGGTAACTATTTGGTATATTTAATTCCTCTGCAATTCTATTTGCAAAACATATTATTTCATTTAATGGAAAGGTGTTTGAATTGCAGCCACAATTCTGCAAGAGAAGCAGATTTTTTTCCTTACAATTTCATTAGTTAAAAAAAAAAAGGATGACACTAATATTGAAATGTCACAAATACGAAATTCTAAGTCAAACATCTGTGTTCCTTTGTGGGAGAATATTCTTTCTGAAGTGTGAGTGCTTCCATTTCTGAACAAACTAATGAAACACATTTGGAAGGAAAAAGATTATCATGAATTTGGTTGAATTCTTTTTATTTTATTGTGGGTTTAATTATGCGAAATGAAAATGCAAGAAATGATAGAAGAATAAGAAAGAATAATGAGTTCTAGTTCCACGAGGCAGAAGACCCTGCTTACCTGCAATACGTACCTGATTTAACCTGAACCTCCAAGTAGCCTGATTCCTATCTCTGCCTTGACAGAGAATGTTTCTCACAGATGCATTTTTTAAAAAAATCCAGCCTCTTTGGATGGTCAGGGCTTGTTTCTGGTCACTGTTTCTGTTAGCCCAGAAAGAAATCGTATATTCTCTTCATAGGTGATAGAAGGCTATGAGTGGTTGTGCTGAGCATACTTTCGATCCCATTTAAGCTCTTGTACCTAAAAGAAAAACAACAGATGATTCATGGCCCATGGTTGTACAAACCACAAGGAATACCACTTCTAATACTGCAAAAAATCAAGTGAAGAGAATAATAGTCTCATATTTATGGCAGTTGTAATACAATAGCAAGCAGAAACACGGAAACAACACCCAGGACTTGGAGGCAGATTTATTTATGTCAACAGGCATTGATCAGGATCATTCCCAAGATATCAGGCCCTAATCTCTGGTGCTCTAGGGCTTATATGGGATAGACCACCATAGACAGGAAGTACAGAGGCAGAATGGTTTGTCAAGTGGGGACTGGCTTATACAATGTGCATTAGAGTGACCAGGTGTGCATCACAGTGACCAGTCATTTCTAAGAGGCAGGAGCAACCAGTAACTATTACCTGGGCAACTAAGAAACTGAAATATACTGGCTTGGGGGGAACTATTTTCTGTTATAGCAAAAAGCACATACTCAGTAGACAGGAATGGGCAACTGCTCCTTTCTGTTCTAGGGATTTCTAAAGTAGGAACTTTAGAGAGACATTGACAAGCTGGGTGGGAGTGTATGTCTTTTCTTTTTCCTTCTGAATAAACAGCCCTGGTACAGAGTACTTGGTGGTCACTTGTAAATATTTGTTGAGTGAATGAAAGGAGAATGACTAGAATTGTATTAAAGTTCTAAAACAGGCCTTGTGGTTAAAGGAAACCAAGAGTGTTAGCTAGTGACTAAGGGCCTCGGGGGACACAATAGTTCTCTTCACACTATTTGAAAGAAATGTTCGTGTAGAGAAAGACTTAGCCTCAATCTAAGTGACTCTAAGGCACAACATACATGACAACATGCATATAATGAAGAACTTGCGGTTAGAGTTGCCTCAAGCAGAAGAGTAGCCACCGTAATAACTTTTCATAATTCTTGGCCATTATCAGTCCTAACTTCTTGCCATCGCTTCCTGATGCTGCAATTGCTCATTCACTCGTCTATTTATTTTTTAAAAATCATATTTATAGGTCTCTAGACCTAGCAAATTGTATACACCATATATATATACATATACAATCACCACTCACCAGGAAAAACAAAAAGTCCATATTAAATGTCTTCAATACACCATGTGCTTTTTTAGGTTCTGGAGAGCCCAACAAACAAGTTCTTTTCTCTGAGTTTATCACCTGGTAAAGGAAATAGACAAGGAAATCAGATACTTAGTCAATGTTTAACATTCCAAGGTCACCTTAAAAAGATAGCAAAAAGAGGAATCCCAGATTATAGGTAATAGCTTATGGTTTAGAAATGGCCCTCAAAGATTTGTACATTCAGAAGTAGGACTTTGGAGGGTGTTTGAATTATGGAGGCTTAGAGCTGACTCACTGTGAGGATGTGTGCAAACCTGAAAAGATTTTCTCCTTGCTAAACAGTCTGTCCTTCTTGACACCATCCTTTGGGCAGCTTACCTCTACCACGTCTCTCTGCCATGCCATTCTGCTCTGGAGCCAGTGAAACATGGACTGAAACTTTGATGAACTATGAGCCAAAATAAACCTTTCCTCCTTTAAATTTTTGGTATCATGTATTTTGTCCCACAGGGAGGAAAATGACTGAGACAAAATATTTTGACTATTTCTTCCAACTTTTGAGCTTTCCAGGATATTACCCTTTTCCCCTGTATTCCCCTCTCAGTGGCTTGTGATAACATTTGGTGATGCTTATGTTCAACTTCTTCCTCACTTCTACTTACTGAGTCTTGACTCTTTCATTTCTGGGTCCCATATCTACATCATATGATCCTCTTCAGGGTTGCTGACACCTCCCAATCAGGGCCACATATTTAGTCCAGCAGCCTGCACATGGTGGAGTGTAGCATCGCATGACCTACCAGTCACAAGTTAAGAAATAAGATTCTTCAGCGTAGTGGGTCAAATGATGTTCCATCTCGTCCACCAAAGATAGATCCATGTCCAAATCCCTGCAACCTGTGAGTGTTCCTTTATTTGGAAAAAGAGCCTTTCCCAACATAATCACATTAAAGACCTTCCTTTGCTTCCACGATGGTGCTCACTTGAGGTATCCTTGCCACCTTTGGGGTATACAAGTGATGCTCAACTCAGCAGATGGAGTCAGTGCCTGTCCCTATCACTCAAGAATTCATATCAGAATGGACTAAGTGAGATGAAGCTTTATAGGGATGAACCACTCTCACATAATTATCGAACAGAACCAAAACAGAAGAAACCAGTTTGAACTTGTAGGGTGCCATTAGCTCCTTAGAACACTGCCCTGTTGATCATTGTTTGTCACTGCACTGTGTCACCTGGTGCCTGCCCTCTTCTCCATCTTTACCTTGGAACGCATGATGCTTCACCAGTGCCAACTTGCAGGTTTGGGCCTTACTGTCTTTGCCCTGTTCCCTTTAACTTGAAATGCCCTTCCCACACTTAGCGATCTCAAACGTCTATTCATCTTGTAAAGCCATGTTCACATGCTGTTTAATTCCAGAAAGCCTCTTTGGCCACTTAGGATCTGACCACACCTTCTCTTACACAAGGACCCTACCTTTTATAAAATATGGAGTCTTATTTTGCTTAGTACACAGTATTGTAATTTTTTGTTTATGAGTCTATTCCCTTGCCAGCCAGGCTATTTTAAATGCATCTCAGTAGTCCTAGTACCTCACACATAGATGAAACTAAGTCCCAGTCTACTAAGTTATATTGATTGAGAGTTTATGCTCCAGCATTCGTGATCATGTTTGAGCTTTGCAATGGAAGTGACATAAAATGTCAATATGTAATGGAATTTTTCATGATTCAGGGAGGAGATTGTAAGAAGCTGGTAGAGGAAGTGAGCAAAATGCACTGACTCCTAAGGGAGCTCAGTTTTGAGGCAGGCATATTAGATGGATTTCATAATGAACAACATTATGATCACCTAGTCCTGGCGACAAAATTACAAAGGGATTATTGTATTTTCCACAAGGAGAAACACAAGCAGAGTTGAATGTGAGGCTGAAATTGCTCGTGCTGTTTTACATCCAGATTTGTCCTGCACCCTGGACATCTGTCTATGCCCTTTCACATGGCTTTCCCAGCCCTATCAGAAATGTCCCACTTTAGTGGTGACAGCAAAGGTCACTGCAGCCCAGGGTTTCTTTGGGGATGGATGTTTGGAATAAAAATAACGCAACAATACCACGTCCACACAGTTCTCTAAATGGCACAAAAGGAAGCCTCTGAGAGCAACATTTTCATCCGTGTCCTGAAGCTGGGCTCTGCCTGAGCTATTTTCAGCCTTGTTTCCAGTTGCCGCTGGCCAGTGGCAGGATTTCACACTCGGCTGCCACTTCTCATTATACCCACTGCTCCCTTTTTGGGGAAGGCTGCTCCTCCCAGACCCAGCAGTTCACAGTCAGGAGGTGGGTGAGGCACTGGCCCTGCCTGACCTGGTCTGGAAGGGCACCCTGGGTAGTCTGGTGTGTTTGGTCTGGCAGAGCAGGGCCTGGAACCCTCCTCCCCCAAAGTCGGTCACTTCTCTCTGTAGTCCATGAGCACAGGAGATCTTACTCCTTTCTCAGGAAGTTGAGTTTGAAATGTGTCCAGATGAGTACAAATGTATCAGATTTCTCTACTTGCCTCTGTGTTTTGGGAAGTAGGAGGCATGCATGCAGACATACAAACTAGATTTCCTTGTCCTCTGGCTTCCAAAAGGAGGCTTTGGCCAAAGGGGAACCCCAGTTGGACATTGGAGTAGGGAGACCAAGTGGACTAAATCCCTCCTGACTACCTTCCTATGAGCTCTCAGCTGGCTTTGTTCTTTGATTTAAGTCACTGCCTCTCTCAAGGTATTCTCTGCACAGAATTCTCTTCTTCTGAGTTCTAGTGATGTTCTAGTCTAGTACTCCTTCCCTTCATCCTTCCAGGCCCAAGTGTGGTAATCCCTCTGCGGGTATTGAACATTAGTTACTGCTCTCTGTTCAATGGCTCTGCCATATTCTGTCTACACCTCTGTAAAGAGTACCTTTCTCCATCTTCAAATTATCCGAACTTGCTATTGGGTCTCTTCCTTGTATGCTTAGTTAGACTGGAAGCACACTAAAATTTTAATTAACAGAGATCTTTGTATACTTCAAGAGATTATTTTGTTTCTAGAAATAGAGACCCAATCAGAACTTCAATGAAAAGAGAGTTGTTGAAAGGACACGTGGGAATTCAAATACAAATGAAGTGAAACATGGACAAGTTCTCCCCTCTGAGAACTAGAAAGATGTATTTCTTCATCTCTGGCTTTGCAATCTCTCATTCGTTGCATTTGTTACCTTTTCTCTACAAGGCATGCTACCCCGCTTTAGTTTGTTTTTTTCAATTCTTCTATTATACCTCTTCTTGCTAACTCAGCTTGTACACAATTTTAGCTCCCAGAGTTATTGACTTGATCTTTACCTCTGACATGGAAGTTGCCCTTAGTGATTAAGTACAAATTATTGGAGCATAAAGTGATTTGATCATTTTTTTCATGCCTAAATCTTGTAATTTGAATGACTACTTCCAAGATAACAATATGCAATATATTAACTATTGTTAATTTCCCACTATTTTTGAAATTCTGTATCATATCTCCCCTTTTTTGTTTTTAAAATTTATATATATGTGTGTATGTGTGTATGTATATATGTGTGTGTGTATATGTGTGTGTGTGTGTGTGTATTGGAAAAGGCAGAGTATAGATGAGTGTTGTCAAAGATAGAAAGTTGAGGCATGCATCTACTTATTTCTATAAAATTGTATATAAGTGGTTACATACATCTATTTATGTGCCCATATTCCTCAGAAACAAGAATCAATTTTTTCAGGCAGTTGAAGAGAACATTTCTGTTCTCAGATATGACACTTGGAAACAAATTGGGATGACAGGCTAGAGTGTTTTGACACACAGCAGGCTAGGGACTCCACCTCTTTCAAGTTGGTCTGAATATCTTTGGCAGCTTGATAAATGTTTTCTTAAACCTTGAAATGATTCCAGGCGTGGTGGCTCATACCTGTAATCCCAGCACTGGGAGGCTGAGGCAGGAGGATTGCTGCAAGTTCAAGGCCAGCTTGGGCTACACAGTGAGTTGAAAGCCAGCCTGACCTGCATAACAAGACCCTGTGTCAAAAAGACAAAAAACAAAACAAAACACTTGAAATGATGATAAATAACCCATAGTCCCTTCACAATGGCCAGACTTATTAGCCTTCAAGAGATACTTCAAGTAAACTCTGACAGGAGACTTGTCCCTTCTTTTGTGTTAACATCCTAAATGGAAACTAATGACCCAAACTTCCTTTTCTCAAGGAAGTCTGGTCATAGGGGTAAATTGGAGAAAGGATAGAGGCCTAAAACTGGGGGAATTTCAGTCACGATAATGTTTATTGTGAGAAAGATTGTTTGCTTCAGTGTCCTTGTTTTAGATGAGAACACAATCCCAGAAAATTTAGAAAACTTTCTCATAGTCACACAACTGATCTATGCTGTCCAAACTGCTCTTTCATTGATTATTTCTAATACTGGTGAGGCTTTCAAATCTAGGATGACCAAAATGGAAGCAGATTTCAATGTTGTGGAGAAAAGACCCTTGGGAGACTGACTTCCATAGTAGGTTGGTGAGGGCTGGCAGTGGCCACTCCATTTATTGCCCAAACTGAGACTACTGTATAAGAGAAAAGAATGCTACTAATAATTGGGCAGGGGATGAGGCATAATCTGGGAGTGTTTTCATGAATTAGATGCCATCACACAAAAGTGGTAAAAAGGAAACTGCAATAACCCAGGAATCCGGCCAGGCCTGGAGAGGAGGCTGCTGTATGACCAGGTGCTGTCAGTGGTGTTTGCCAAGCTTGTGAGCCTCTGGCTACTGAGCCTTACAGAAGACAGACTCATTGGGAACACAGAGCCTTGGGCTGAGGTTCTCCACATAATTGGGGGTTTGCTTTCCCTTTGATGGGAAAGGGGCACTATTTATCTCTTAAATTATACATCGCTCATCTGTTGGATAGCTCTCAGAAGCACCCTTGTGTTCTCAAATTACGGGGTAAAGGTTTTCAGCATAGTACTCGTATAAGGAACAAAGAAATCCTCGTGTCAGTGCCGCCTCTGATTTTGCTCCCTCTTTTTTCATGAAGTGGAAAGCGGAGTGGAAGTCCTTTTACACTACGAATCAGTTCCCTCATCCAGTTTACTCCTTAAATAGGGGCCCAAACTACGTGGTCTGCTTCCAGGTTCCCACCTGTGGGAACATTGCACCACTGTCAAGGTCTCATGTTAATTGAATGACTGGCCACAAACTATAGAAATTAAGCATATGTTTAACTTTTTAAAGCTCTTTTTTCTGCTATATATTTAAGTAACCAATTTCTATAATGCAAAAAAAAAAAAGAGCTCTGTCTCTATTGAGGACTTGGTCCTGTTTTCTTCACAGAGGAAGCAAACAAACCTACTGACTAATAATTCACACAGAGAGCATTATGGATGAGGAGTAACAAAACTAAAATCTTTCCATCGACACCCTTCTTCAGTTGAGTGAAACATGAAACAACTCTACCCAATAGACTTTGTTCATTCACTTATTCTTTGCTTCCATCAGTGTCTCTTACATTCCTTAGGTCTGTTCCTGAGCTTGACACTGAGATGCTAGGTTAATTTATCATGTCAGTTTTCCTACATTTTTCTATCTTGCTTAATATATCAAGGGATAATAGTGTGGAAAATAGATGTTTTTCAGAAGATTTCATGAAGTTCTTTCATGATCAAGGCATCAATTGCTACCATTCATTATGTTTTCCCCAGTACTGGGAATTGAATCCAGAATCTGTGCATCCAAGCAAGAGCTCTGCCACTGACCTATACCCTCAGCCCTGTTTAAAATTTCATTTTCAGACAGGATCTCACTAAATTGCTTGTGCCGGGCTCAAATTCACAATCTTGTTGCCTCAGCCTATCCAGTAGCTGGGATTATAGTCATGTGCCATCATGCTCTGTTAAAACCTATTCATAATTTTTTTCATGTCAAAACCATATTTCCCATATTGGTGCAGAACTCTGCATTATCAATCAAATACTAGACTAAGTGCACCATAGAGAGTGAAAGGTTTTCTTTGCAACAACTTTGGCCTAAACTGCTTTCCCAGCTTAGGCCAATACTGAGAAAGATGGCTCTTCTGATCAAGTTTGTATAATAATTCATTCACTATTCTTAGTTTCTCGAGAGGTTAATCAGATCTTTCAATCAAGAGTGGCATCTCCGGACAGACTCCAGCCTCTCCCTGTGAGTCAGCACCATTCATGGACTGCAGGTAGAGAGAACAAGGCCACACCAGGAAACAAGCCCAAGTCTGGGAACCAGCACCATGTGTGGGCCACAGCCAGACTGGGAACAGCCAGACCCCAGTCCCTTCTGGTGTGCAGGCTGGCAAATAAGCAGTACCAATTCTACCCTCCAGCCCCTCCTCATAAGCAACAGGCTCATCCAGAGAAACACAGGCTGTGATGGTAGCTATGGAGGTGAAATGCAATTGAACACCTGTGGTGCTTTGGTGTTTCACTAACATTGCAGGTCTAGAGCCAGTGGTCTGATCACAGGTTCAGAAGATAGTGGTACACATTGTGGGATCTGGGGGGATCTCCTTCTGAGGGGTGCAGCCATGGTTGATTCCCTTTGATGTTGTTTTGAGGTCCTATATCATTTCCATTGTTTTGTTGGGTTGGGTTTTATTTTCTTTTGTTTTATTTGATTATGTTAAATATTATGGCAAGAGCAGCTATTTCAAGGATGGCAAGATACATTATGGTAGCAATTTTGGATTTACTGTTGGCTTGTTTTGAAGTCCTTTATTGCATTTCATTGTTTTGTTTTTATTGTTTCTATTCTGTTCTGTTTGACTTTTACTATGTCCAAAGTTATCTGCTGCTATTTTGAAGATATGTAGGGGTATTACAGTAACTGATTTCATAATGTTTTGAAGGCCTGTATCTCTTACACTGGTTCATTTTGATTGGTTTTGCTCTATTTTATCCTTTTGAAAATAAAGTTTAAAAAATATTAAATGGCATCTCCATAATTTTCTGTGTCAGAAAGTGCCTTTGTAGTGTCTGATATTTGGAAGACACAACCCAAAGTTAGTATCTGCTTGTTCTTCTAGGTTCCTTAAGATTTCTGCCTCTGTTGAGAGAGTAGTATCTCAGCCAGGGTCTACTCACATCTACACATCCTCAGGGAAAACCTCAGGATTATACAGGCAGGAAGGCACTCCAGGACTTTATTTTCAGTGACCTTATTTAATGAAGCATGCATTATAAAGATAAAATTCAATATTTAATTGAAATTTTAATTGAAAATTATTCTATGTATAATTTTATATCCTCTGTCATACCAGGAATCATATTTGCTTTTTTTAAGATAGGAGTTTTTGTCCTTCTTAATCTCTCAAGTTTAATATGAGGGCAGGCTGGTTCTTATGTTACCTGCTGGGAAAACATCAAGGAGAAAATCATGGAGAAGATACAGGTTTAAGATTTCCTAGATTGTGATACTGTGCATGTAAATAATATGTATTTCTGAGTCATTCTCTCCAATCTTTCTGAGTTTGGTGAAATAAGTGCTATTATTGGTCCACTTTTTGTACCTTAATTCTGACAAAATCCAAGTCAAAGAGCTTATAAAGTTCCTCTCTGCTGTTAACTCTAGTATAAATAATCAAGTAAAATTTAAGGTAAGACTCAATCAATGTATGGAGTTTCTCAAAAGTAATCCTTTTCTACTCCTTTTTATGAGTTTATATTAAGAAATTAAGTAGTTAATATTTTTCAACCTCAATAGTAAATTAGTCTATTTTGCACATGCTCTCCATTCAGAAATTAAATACAGATTCTTTACGTGGAGAGGGATCTTGGAAATGGAACAAAGGAAAAGGGCGATGGAAAAAGAACCATGTCGCAAGCAATTTGATATTAGTGTTGGTTAGAGGCCTGGATTTTGCCAATGGTTTGCTTTTAAAGCAGATTATATCCATCATAGTTTGTACTCAGGTGTTCTTTTTCAAATAGGAGAGAAAGATGAAAAAGGGTTGCAGAAGGAGTTAACTGTCCATAACTATGAAGTTTTGTGGCCATTTGCTATGCTTATGAGCATAAATATATACATCTGCTTTGGGGAAACCATAGAATTACATTATCAAAAAATAAATGTCTTCTATACAGTTTCATAAGTCTTTCTAATAGAATGCCACTACTACATTATAATTTAATCTTATGCCTTTAGGATTTGTGTAGAAGGTCAATAAACGGAAGATCTCTACAATATTTTCATTATTTTGTAACATTCTAGTTGAAATAATGTGTTTCATTTTCCCTGCCTAATTATTGCAGTTAATTCAGTTCAAGTATGTGGTGACTTTTATTTCTCTTATTTTAAAAAACTTGGTATTTGGTTTTAACATGATGATGTATATTAACCATATTTAAATAAAAAAGAGGTAAAACTGTAAAATAGACTATAACAAGCAGAATCTATTATATATATATATATATATATATATATATATATATATTCAGGTCTATGCATAGATTCTGCTTGTTGCTTCTTTAAAAATTCTTATTAACCACTAGGCATGGTGGCTCATGCCTGTAATCCCAGCACTAGGGAGGCTGAGGCAGGAGGATCATTGTGAGTTTGAGACCAGCCTGGGCCACAAAGTAAGTTCAAGGCCACTGCATAGTGAGACCTTGTCTCAAAAAGACAAAAAAATTTCTCATTACTCAAGAGTCATCTTTTTTTGGCAACATATTATTCATAAGACTTAAAGTAAATGGAAATGATTAGGAACAATGAACTTATAAAAATAATCTTTTTAGGCATAGTTATTACAAGTGATCATAAAATTAACTTCTCATCCTTTGCCATATAGGGCAGTGATCAGCAATGCATGTTTACTGCTTTGTTAATAATTTTTTTCATTTTTTTGCCAATATGGCCCGCCTGGCCATGAATCTCAAAAGTAATGGTAGTTAGGGATTTTGTTCAATGTCTCAGACTTTGGAAAGAAGGGAAGCAAATGCCTTCCTTCCTTTACTGTGTCTTGATGAAAATTAGGAATATATTCACATGAAGTAAGTGGCACACTGCCTGGGGAGAGATGGGCCTCGGCTGAAAAGATGGAATTAAATTTATGTGGCAGCAGCTGTTCTGCAATATGTGTAGCAGTGTCAACCAATTTGCTTCTTAGAATAAGTATGCTCACATTTCCTCCTGACTTACGACCCAGCTATGCTTGGGTAGGTTCTATAGTTTATAAGGCTACTCACTTCATCAATATTACATGCCATAATTGCAACCAAAATACAAAAGGTACTTTATAATTTATAATATAAGGAGATACACAGGCAGCCAAAAATGCTATCAAATTCTGCATCAGTTAGGGCTAAATCTGACTACTTAGACAAGAATAATAAAGAAAATACACACACAAATATAAAAACAAAATGTCCCTGGCTGAGACAAGCAGAAGGGCCGTTCTCTCAGACCCTGAGAAGATCTGGAGATGCTATCTGAGGTTCATGCAGCAGCTCCACAATGTCTTGGTGCACTGTCATTCTTCCTATGTCACTTTCTGGTCCACAGTCGCTACCTGCACTCCAGTCTTCACTCCGGCTACCTGCATTCCAGCCAGAAGAAAGAAGGAACAGGAGAGGGCTCTAAGTGCCACCTAACAGTTTCACTTTCAGAGACCAGGCAGAGCTTAATCACATGATTGCATCTAAAGGCAAGGGAATTCCAGGAGCTTGAGCCATTTAGCTGGATACGTTCCTCTCCTAAGTAAAAACAGGGTCCTGTTACTGAGGAGGAAGGAAAGGATGGATACTGTGCTAGGCATAGTTTTGTTCACTAGATGAAAAGTGGGGCATGCTAGACATGGAATTCAAGTCAGCTTGCTAGTTTCATATTCTGGCTCCGTACATAACTGTTTTTTGAGATCTTGATCAAGTAACATAGTTCAATCCCTCAAGTTGTACAGTGAAGATGATATGGACCTTAATTCCTAAGGTTATTGACTATAAAGATACTTATCAGTTGGGACAATGCCTGAGAGACAGAAAATTTCCAGTCCAGCTATTAATTTGCCTTTATGTATATTGCTTGAGTGTTTAGAATAGCTCTATGGGTCTGGGGGTGTAACCCAGTTTTAAGGTGCTTTCTGAGCGTAATGAGCTCCTAGTTCTATTTCCAGCATCAAACAAACAAAACAAACACAAAAAAAGAAACAGAACAACTGCATGAAGCACAAATTCTTACTCTTATTTTACAAATGAAGAATCTGAAAGTAATAGCAGTTAAATATTTTCTCTGTGGACATTCATCCAGGAAAATGCAGTCTAGATCACAACCTGCATCTCTTGACTCCAAATCGTTCCTCTTGCTAGCATGTAGACTGCTTTGTTACTGTCTCTCACATGGCACTGCATCTTGGGTTTTCAGAAAGCAGAGTCCAAGGCAGACTGCAGGCACTATTTTGTATCAAATGCAACTGATTTCTTAATCCCCAAGACTGCCTCATGAAAAGTCATATGAACTGCTACATTTCAGGACAGCCAGGATTGGAAGAAGAAGGGAAAAAAAAAACTGTGTTTACTCGCTCTTGCTCTGTTGAAAACGTTGCTCTCTGTCTGGGTGATAAATGGACCTCACAGCATCGTATTTTATAATCAACAGGGGGCCCATGATGGAAGGTGAGATGCCTCATTACAGACGTGGAGCAAGGCATTGTCAGGCTGCTCCTTTGCACAGCCGGTGGAAGCCCACACAGAGTTTAGTTAGTATCACGGAAATGGTTGAAGCAGAAAGCATCCCTGGGCCCTAAAGAAAAGTGAGCTCAAGAGGATCTAGGAGAGCATAAAAGGTGTTTGACAAATATGGCAACCGATACTCCCCTCATAAATCTTTTATAGCCCTTAGCTTGCAGCTAGATCACACAGGATATTGCTCAGAATAATTGTCTAGTTTATGGTGGTTCTTTCAAGTGCAATAGTAATTAAATATAAACAGTAGTAAATGCACTGTTGACAAAAGTGCTATGTCACTGGGTTGTCAGGTAAAATAAAAGTATGTTCAGTTAGGTTTGAGTTTCAGTAAAACAAAGTGTAAGTAATTTCTCAAAAATTTCATGGGTATCATGTTAAAGTTCAGGTAAACAGTGGGTAATTTTTTTAATATAAATATACAGAAATGTAGTAACCTCTGTCAGATTCATCTCCAAGTTAGAATTAAGACAGCAATTAATAAGCAATTTACAAGAATCATATGAGACAGATACTAATATAGCCTTATTTTTCAGGTAAGAAAATAGAATAGAGGAGTAAAGTAACTGGCCCATTGTCACACAGTAAATGATAAAGATGAGATGATGAATATTTTTTTGTCTCAGTACCTCCTTTATCATGTTTTATTATGCCCTTGATGTTTTGATGTGCTTTATAGACCACTGGCTTCCCAGGTTTACCCTTTAATCCAACTTTAACTGGGGGCTGAAGGCGGATGGCCTTAGTTGTAAGTACATGTGCACCGCCTGTCTGGGTGACTGAGAACGTTGCATTGGATCTGGGGGGTGGAAGGTGAGGTTGAGGGAGAGAAAGAGACCATTCCAACCTATTGTTCTGTTACTGTAACGGAGGTCTTTTGGTGGATGCAGTTTGAACGGACAAAGGTGAGAGCTGTGAGTGAAGGAGTAAACAGATGAACACTTTTGTCAGCTCCCTACACCTACTTAATATGTGTACTTGCCAGCGTCCCAGGAGGAAACAGGCGGCCCTGAAACTGGGTGATCAGAGAGAATTTAATGAAGGGACTGCATCAAAGAGCAAGGGTAGGGCTGAGGGAAACCAACAGGAGACAATGCAATCTCCCTGCCAGCAACAGCAGGGAGCACTGAACACCTGACTCCTGCAATGCTCTCAGGCCTGAGAGGCAAGTGGAGGGGAGGGAGCAGAAACCCAGGGAAGCTCACCACGCAGCCTTTCACTGAGGAATGAAGCCACTACCAAACTGTGACCTGGCAGGGAAGAAGCAACTGCTCTCCCCTACCAGCTTCTCCTTTTTTGCTAGTGGCACTCATTGGCCAAATCCAAGCAGAAACCAGAGAGCCAAGGTGTCAAACAGTCTGTGGGGGGCAGCCTCTTGGGGCACACAGAGCAGGGCAGATGAAGCAGGCAAGGAAGATTTAGTACCACATGAACTACCCCATGGTTACCATATTTTAAAATGGCCAAATGGGCTCACATTATGTTTAACACAATGTTTACACTGAGTCTAGCAATTTTGGGCAGCTACTTATAACCGGGTCTTAGGTATATACCACATAATTAAAGTCATTGCTCTGGTCCACAACATATTGCAGAAGCAGTCCATAAAATTTCTGAATTCATTTTTAAAGAACTATGCATTTTATGCAAGTTCCTTAAAGAAACCATTACATCATGAAAATTATTATCATAATGCTCACTAAAAGCTGAAAAGAATTAATTTTGGATAACTTATGTACTTTGAAATATCTTGTCAAAGGGCCAAAATTGCTCCTATTCTTCTGGGAAGAAATCTAACTAGAAGGCAAGAGAAGAATTTTATTGAGAACGAATAACCATCCGAGTAGTTGATATCACCAACATCTAGAAAGTGCTTCCTCCATAGACCCTGTTGTGGTACTGAAAATAACTAAAAATTTTATTTTATAGCTTAGTAGTTTTGTGGGTTTTTTTGTAAAATGCAAACACTATGAGAATTAGAACATTTGTTCATCTAATTCCCTCTTTATTAAACATTTATTGTCACTGTCTGTTAGTAGTTTGTCAGACACTGGATTAAAACCATGAACAAGATAGTTCTGGTCTCCAAGATGCGCAGAGTCTAATGGGAACCAAATATTCAAAAACTCCAGCATTGGACAATATGCATTATGAAAGAGGAATGCACAAGACGCTAGAGGAGAAATATCTAATTTTGTGGAAGGCGGAGGAAGAGAAGGGTCAGAGTGAATGTTGAGAAAAAGTATTCATAACTGAAAGAACTCCTGAATTGAAGATAAATGGAAGTGTTGCAGGTGGATAAAGAGAGTAGAGGTGAGTGTAGAAAGTAGACAGTGGAGGCAAAATCAGCCCTTTATCACTTGACAACAGAGGATATGAAGCCAGAAGAGTTCTCCAAGCTCAACTGATGCAGGGAATTGACTATCAACCTAAGAAGCCAAAGAAATTTTCACTCGAGCAGAGGTCCTATTTAAGATTGTATAAAGGAGGAGGCAAGACTAGAAAATGAGTCCATTAAAAGGCTTTGCAATGACAAAAGATGAGAAAATGTGAGCTAAGGCGGTGGCAATGAGAGTAAAGAGGACAGAGGGATTGGGGAAGTATTTAAGAGGTTACTGAGCAGAACCCTATAATTAATTCACTGTGACAAAGACTAGGAGAGGACCTAAATAATTACAGAAGAAAATTAAAATATTGCCCATAGTATCACCTGGGGTGAGAGATGCAGATGGAGAGACATGCGTGAACTGGGAAACGACTGGGTTTTGTTATAAACATCTATTTTATTTTCATTTTTAATTGGCCCCAGGGCTTTCACATTGAGCTTCATCTCCAGCCCTTTGGAAAAAAAAATTCTGGGGACTAAGTCTCCCTAGTGGCTAAGTTGTCCAGACTGGGCTTGATGTTTTAAATATCTTGGGAAAGATCCTGTGAGAGAGGTCTGAGGGGCTTGCCAGGGTAGCTGATAACTGAAGTAGTAGGCTGGAAGGTGCTGTCCTTAAAAGGTATGTGGAGTAAGCGGAAAAGAGATCTGAAGGCTTGTATTTTAGGAAGCATGTGTATCTGAGGGCCAGGTGAAAGCTGACAAGCACATGGGTGAGAATCAGAGCTCTTAAGGGAACAGTGGTCTGAAGTATCAAATGCTAGGCAGAGAGAGCATATTCAGTAGGATACATCCTGCCCAGAAGTAACAGAAAACAAGGGCTGGGTAAATATCACCTGATAGAGAGTTACCAGGAAGTCTGTGGTAGGCAGACCCAGCAAAGTCATGGATCCAGCCTACCTTTAGTGTGTCAAAAATTTCTTTCTTTCTTTTTTCTTTTTTTTTTTGCTAAAGATGATAAAACCAAGGAAAATAAAACCAATCAAAATAAATCAGTATAAGTGATACAGGACTCCAAAACCTTACAAAATCAACAATAGTTATCATAGTGCCTTTTGCTGTCTTCAAAATAGTTGCGAATAACTTCAGACATAGTAAAAATAAACAGAACAGAATAGAATAGAAATAAAAACAAAACAGTGAATGCAATAAAGGACTTCAAAACAAGCCAATAGTAAATCCAAAATGGCACTATAATATGTCTTACTATCTTTTAAACAGCTGCTCATGCCATCAGATTTAACATTATCAAACAAAACAAAAAAGAAATAAACCCAACGCAACAAAACAATAAAGAAAATAAACCCAACACAACAAAACAATGAAAATGATGTGATTTCCAGGTGAGGTTCGCCTCTGAGTGAGGCCTAGTTCTCTTCCTCCGCAGTCTGCAAATGGCGTTGACTCTCAGGAAGAGACTTGGGTCTGGCTGTCCTCACTCTGACAGCGGCCCACACATGGCACTGGTTTCCAGGTGGGGATCACCTGGTGAGGACTAGTTCTCTCCCCCCGCAGTCCACGAATGGCTGTGTCAAATATTTCTACTTGGCGGTCGGTTATAGGTTGGACGCTCAACACAAAATGTTTTGACTTCTAGAACTTTTCAAGCAGGAATCAAGAGAATTGAGACAATAAACTGATTCCTTGTGTGTCTTACTCCTTTCCAAGGAGGAAGATTCCCCAGGAGACCCTGCCAGACTTCCCCTGATGCCTCATTGACAAAGGTCACTGTCACCCCAGAACAATGGCTGAAAACCAGTGAGAACACAGTTGCTGTTACTAGCTTAGCCCACACTGTCTTATTCCCAAGGGCTAGGAAAATAAAACAGGAGTACTGGCAGCTAGAAGGACGGAAACATAGCAATTGTCAGTGTTTCCCTCCTGCAGGAATTTGGTAGGTAGAGGACTGAAGAACAGGCCCTGGTGATGGCATTGAGAAGCGGCTTGGTGGCCCCAGTGAGAGGAGTCTCCAGGGGGTCCAGCAAGCAAGGAGCGCAGAGGCCGAATTGCTGTAGGTGGAAGGGTGCATGCAAAGAAGCTCTACGATGGCCTTCGAGTGAGCGCCAATGCGTCTCAATCCTTCTTTGAAAACAGACGATCAAGAGATGGTGGGGGTTAGCTGAGGGCTCAGGGAAAGAAACCAGGACCGTAACTGGAACACAGAAGCTCTGGCTAACTCATCATTTGAATAAGGCCCTCTCTTTGAAAGGAGGATGGTTTCTCCACATTTTTCCAAATTTGAACGTCTTCTCATTGCTAGGTTTGGCCACAGACTGTAATTTTTAGAAGTCTGAGTCAGCAACAAAAAGACGTTATTTCGAATTGCAAATAAAGCCTTACTATTCCACAGCTGTGTACAATTGGTGAGGGGTGATTTAAAGGTTTCTGCAAAGCACTTAAATTACATTAGCTGAAAGGGATTCGATTTTGAACTCCTTCCAGGGTTTTTAATAGAGAGATTATATATTTCCTTTAAAAAAATAAGGCTGAGACAGAGAGTAGATAATGTGTCTAATTAAATAAGAACATGGCTTTCCTTCTAAAGGCCTGCACTGTATTCTTTTCCACTGCTGCTTAAGAAAAGCCTGTGTGTGTCTCAGAATATATGCTTCCTCTTGCCCATCCCTAGCAGAGTGGCAGATTGGCTCCTCTGCCCCTGTCAGTTTGAGAACAGACCTAATCAGCTAATCTTCCCGGTGGAAGAGTTGTGGCTCACACTGCTCTGGTCACAAGAGTCTTAGCTTTTGAGCTTAAGGAAATGCAAAGCCGTAGGAGAAATGCTGGGACTTGTAGATAAGGGTACTGATCAGGGTCAGCAGAAAACTACTGATAACCTCTTTTCCTGGTTGCTAGTGGGTGGGGGTCTCTGAAGCGGAACCTTGGGGAGTGAGTCCTGAGTACAGGGAAGTTAAATACAGGGTAATCCAGTCTGATTCTATCTGGCTCGCATCTTTTTCAATTTTTTATTTTTTATTTTTATTTATTTTTTTGAGCTGCTTTACCCAGTTGGGCACAGAACTCCTAGGCATTACCAGTTAAGAAGTAAAGTATCAGAGATGAAGGATTTAAGCAACAGTGATCTAGCAGTCTCTGTCAGATACACTCTCAATAGAGGCCTTTGCTCTATGAGACCCAGTCGTCTGGCTTTCATAAATCTTAATTAACTAAGAGAAAATTCTAAGAAAATCCTAATGTCTAAGTTGTTCTCAAGCCCTCTTTCACTTCCAGGCACTTAAAATAGCATAAAACCTATGCTGATTCTGGGCTCTCCATCTAGGTGATAAAAAGCTGCCAGTTCAGCAAAGCTTTCTATGTGTGGAATTGCTAAATGAAGGGGAAACTGAATTTTGCTTGTTTATCCAATTCCTCACAGTGCTTTTCAATCAAAAATTAAACAATGCTCTAATTAGTTCATATATATGCACATATATATATATATATATATATATTTTTTTTTTTTTCCAATAATGGGCCCAAAGCTCATCATTATACCTACTCAGTTCTCAGATGAGTAAGCAAGTGATTCCAAACTCTGGCTTATTTAAATAGGAAATGAAATGTAAGACAAAAGATATTGGAGTGTGGTTCCCACCCCCTCCAGGATGGGCAGGGTAGAGTGAAGAGGATTCAGGCCCAAAGGATGCTGGGAATCAGCCCACCGACCTTGGTGCAGGATGCGCTGTGGCAGACACTGTGGACGCAGCCTGCATGGTCAGAACTGGGTCCTGGGTGCTGCTGTTCTTCCCTGCTAATGCTGAGAATGGGGTTGAGCTACCGCTGCTCACACCATCCATCACCAGGAAGGGTTTGGCTCTGTTTCATCTTTGCATCTCTGCTTTCCAGTTCAAAGCCTGGGGCAAGGGCATCTGACTAGCAGAACTCTAGTTACAAAGCCAGTGTTGGAGCAGCAAAGGAGGCCAAAAAGCCAGTATACCTCTGTCCTGTTCACTTTCTATAGTGGGAAGTTTAACTTCTTCACAAGATTAATGATTGAATGTTAGCCAACCATAAAGGATAAAAGCTGACTATACTGATTAATCACTGCAGTGTTATTTTTATGTATCAACCTACTGCTTGTTTGTTTATGATTTTTGAGACAAAGTTTCATTAGGTAGCTGAGGCTGGAACTGAATTCATGATCCTCTCGAATGCTAGGATTTTGGGCCTATACCACCACACCCAGCAACATTTTATTATTTTTATTACATTGTTACTTATTGTTTTGAGAAGATAATATATACATAAGCTGTAAAATTCAAAAAAAGAAGAAAATATATATAGGAAACGAAGGAAAGCCATCCTGTCCCATGCCCCCCAGCCGTTCTGCCTCCCTTATATGGTAGGTTGTTCACTACCAGCAATACTGACTTTCCCTTCCTGGAGAAGGGTTTTAGTCTTCATGTTTTCTGGCCAGATTTGAGGTCAATGAAACATAAGCATAAGTGGCCACATTACTTCTGGGCAAAACTTTAGAAGGCAATTAATGTCTTGTTTCCTTGTCTTTCTTCTACCATGTTGACTAAAAGTGTTCCCAGTGGTGTTTAGCCTGGGTTCCAGAGAGTATTAGAAGCTTAGCATTTTCCCCTGTGAGGTCATGATTCGTTTGGCTTTGGAGGCTGCCTTCGAGGTACTGTACCTATAGGCTCTCTTGTCCTCTGGCTTCTGGTTGGCTTCCCACTAAGGAGAGGTGCTGGCCAGATATGAGAGGGCAAGGGAGAGTGGCATTGGGTACTTGTCCTCTTTCTGCTTGCCTTCTGTGTCTCCATGAGCTAGCTGGGCTCTGCTACCAAAGACCTCCAACTCCGGCTGAGTGGTATGCACTCTCTTTAGGTTTCTGTCATGGCTGCTGGCTTCCCTCATCTTTGCAAACAGCCCCCTTTTTAAACTCTCCTTAACATATTGAGAATGTCACCTGTTCCCTAGTAGGATCTTGACTAACTTTCCCCCAACCTGCTTTGGTCACATAGCATGAGCACTAAAATTTCTGGGCTATTTATTACCACAGTAAAACCTTGACAGTCCTGACTAATATATAGTAATTTGGGGCTGGGGATTTAGCTCAGCAGTATAAGCACCTGCCTTGTAAGCATGCGGTTGTGAGTTTGATCCATGGTACCAATAAAAAAAAATAAAAAATACATAGTAATTTTACATACTGCAATTATACTTTATTTTTTAATATTTATTAGTATGTGTTTGAAATACATAATAAACATATTCATGGTAGGGTATTTGTACACATATGTATCATATCCTGATCCTTTTTACTTTCCTTTCCCTCTCCTTCTTCCCATTTCTATCCATTCCACATCCTTTCCCATCTCCAACAAGGTCTACCTTCCTGGCTTTTTTAAAGTCATCTTTGTTTTATTTTGCTCTTTAAATTATACTTTGAGCTCCTCATGTAAGAGAAACTTTTTGAGTCTGCTTTATTTCATTTAGCATGATGGACTGAAGATATATTCATCTGTCTAGAAATGACTTCAATTTATCCTTCTTTGTAGCTCACTAGCACTCCATTGGTTATATTTGGTGCATATATATATATATATATATATATATATATATATATAGGCTTTTTGAGACTGGTCTCACTATGCAGTTCAGGCTGGCCTTGGGCTCACTTTGTAGCCCAGGCCTGCTTCAGCCTCCCAAGTGTAGTGAATTATATATTAACCAAGAGTTGGTGTCACAATCATTATTGTCCTTAACAAAAATACATGCTCTGGTCCTATAAATCTAATGCAAACAAGTCTTAGGTGGGGTTCAGGCTCTGTATTTTTAATAAGCCCCAAATCATTTTGAGGATTTCCAGTACTAAGAGTATTTCTCATACTGGCCTGTAATGTTTTAGATACCTCACTATGTAGTACGTATTTGTTGAATGTGTGAGTATAGTAGTCAAGGTTCTTCAAGAAACAGAACCAATAAAACACATTTTAAAGAACTGGCTCACACAGTTACAGAGGCTGGCAGGTCTCAGATCTGCAGCCCATGTCTGAAGGCATCTGCTGGCAGAATCCCCCACTGCTTGAAAGAAGTCAATCCTATTTTCTAACCAGGTCTTCGGCTGATTAGAGCAGGCTTACCCACGTTGTGGAGGACAATCTGCTTTACTTCATGAGTTGAAATGTTAATCTCATCCAAAAACATCCAGAAACTTTCCAAATAGTGTTTGATCACATATGTGGCCACCATAACTCAACCAAGTTGACATATAAAATTTACTCTTATAGGAGGTTGTATGACACATGGATAGGATTAAATAAAATTATTTTTAAAAATCAAACACATGCCAACACCTTTATTTGTTGGTGTCAGTCAAATGAAACACTGGTCCAACTCTAACTAAAATTTCTAGATTCATTATATAATTTCCCTTGAAAGCCAAACAGAACAAGCTTGTGTAGTTAAAAATACAGGTTTTGTCATCAGAAAGGCCTCGTTTCAAGCTTTGGCTCTGTCCCTGCTCTGCTGTGTGAATTTGGACAAGCTCCTCAAACTCTTTGTCTGTGGTTTTTTCATTTTACAAAGTTTTCTTTCATATGGCAATTAAATTGGGAAATGTGTGTGAAACACTTGTTATGGTACCAGAAATATATTCAGTGTTCGATAAAAATATTATCACTTGCATAGCTTAAAGATTCACTGTAAATTACATTTTAGTTTATAATCATATGAAAAGAGACAAACCACTGTAAAATCTTTTCAAAAAAATTTTTTTTTCAAAAAATTGAGAAATAGCCATAAACTATGTCATCACTTCCTGGACTTTTACCTGGGAAGGGTGTACCAGGAAAGGGTTCCAGGAAGTGAGGCAGTTTAAGGGCTTGGCCAGGGGGGAGGGAGACAGCTCAGGTGGATAAGCTTTCACAGATGTCATGTCTGGGAAGTTTCTGATTCAGAATCACAGCATGGCTGACCTGGCAAAGAAACTGTATCCTTTAACTGAGCGAAGTGACTCATCCCTAATCTTAGGAGAAAAAGAAGGGAAATAAGCGTGTCAGTGTTGGCAGGAGACATCTGTGTGCTCTGCCTTCTACCTTTCAGCAGTCAAGTCAGGGGTATGTGGTACAAATCGAAGCTTCTTGCTTGCACAGAAGGGAAAAACAATGCTGTTGAACTAGGCACAAGAAAGAGACAGAAAGACGAGCAGCAACCTTGTAGCTTGTGGCAAGAGCTAACATTACAGTTCCCTACATCATGTTTTTGACTATTTCAGTTACCTGCAGCATTTCTGATGGGCAGCTGCAAATATTCTAAGATAATTAGTCCCTGGTGGTCACAAATCATGTCTTTATTAAATTGATTTAATCCCATCCTGTTTTTAAAATGCTGGATCTGAAATAGCAGGTTCAGAACCTTCTGATGAAATTTCGTAGCTTCCTACACTGCACTGCTGTAGCCCACGGGCTTTCCCTTTGTGTCGTGTATTGGCTCCACTTCACACTATTCGTTGCATGTTTTTTACTCTGCTGATTAGCTAGATCTCGGGCTATCGGCGGTCGACACTGAAGGATCTGGAGAGAAGTGCTTTGGGACTTTTGAATGTCTAGTAATCTTTTAAGCACATCCATAATAAATCAACTGGACTTTTCAGAAATACTTCCATTCCACGCTTTCCTATTTTTAAAAGTGAAAGCACAAAACAATGATTACAGGAGCATGGGACAAAAGAATGTCAGTTGGGTATAAAGATTTCACAACAGTTCAGAATCTACCAAAGTTTCATAAAGTAATTACTTATAGTTCTGAGAGGAAATTTTCTTGTAATAGCATTGGCCATTGGCCGATTCAAAGTTTGGTCTTCTCATTTTCAGGGACCTTTCCTCTGTTCTTTCTTTTCTTCCACTACCATCTCTCAGCAAAGATGCTGTGATGTGGGAAAACAGAAAACCCAATGAATACGTTGGGAAGGCAAGATAATCCGTAGGACCTGCCTCTCATTAGTCAGGTTGTTTAATGTTGGACTCCCTGTGAAACCAGGTCATCTTCATGTCACTCTGCTCTAAGATTCTTTGAACTCTGTGAATGATACAAATAAGGATGTGGTTCTCTTCAAAAAACAGTGTGCTGTAATTATATAAAATGCTTGGCCAGTCAAGGTTTAGGTTACTCCTCCATGGAATATAATTTTACCTCCATTTTTGAAGAACTGGATATTTATGAACATTTTAAAAATGAAGACTGATTTAAATGATCAATTTACAACTGATTAATATCTTATGGGATAATCTTTTACTCTGCACTTGCACCACTGAGCTAAATCCCTGGTCCTAATTCTGAATTTTTATTGTAGTACAAAAGTGATAAAATTGTTCATCTTAATTATTCTTAAGTGTAGTTTTGTAGTGTTAAATATATCCATGTTGTTGTAAAACAGATCTCTGGAACTTTTTCATCTTGCCAAACTGAAACTCCATGCCCATTAAATACCAGTTGCTGCCCCCCACCCCGCCCACCACATAACCACCATTCTCCTTTTTGTTTTTTCTATGGATTGCCTACTTTAGAGACCTCATATAAGTGCACTCAGGCAGTATTTTTCTTTTCTGTAACTGGCTTGTTTACTGTAACATCCTCAAAATTTATCTGTGCTATATATCATGCAACAGAATTTCCTTCCTTTTTAAAGACCGAATAATATTTCATTGCATATCCCACACTTTATTTATCCCTTCATTCATCAATGGGTGTTTGGTTTCCTTCTACCTCTTGACTATTGAGGTATCCCTATTTATTAAATGTTAAAATTTAAATTTCACTCTTCCTTTCTGAGTTTCTCTGATAGATTTAATGGACACAATATCACGTGGAAGGCACATGCTACAATACGGGAGGATGTGTAGCAGGAGAAGAGGATAGAAGACAGAATCCTAGGAAATCTAATCTCCAAAGATTCCAGCATATAGAGGAGGCTGCAGAGGAGCATCAGTGGGCAGGAAGAGTCCCAGGAGACAGACATGTTTCTAAGGGGAGGTGGACAAATGTCAGGAACTCAGGGAGGCCCAGGAAGCTACACCAAAAGGTATTAATAAGAAGAAGGTTGTTAGGATTGCTTGAAATTTCAGAAGAAGCTAAAAGGCTGATTGAAATAGATGGAGTGAGTGGGAAGTGAGGTATAGGACTTGGTTTAAGACCACTCAAGAAGTTTAGTTATAAACAAGAGAAAAGAAATTGGATAGAAGCTAGAGGAGGGATAGAGTGGTTTTTGTCATCCTAGGCTAAGAGTCCTGAGAATGTTTAAATGCTTGCTTCAATTCATCCATTGTTACACTAAAAAAAAACCAAAAACCAAAAAACAAAAAAAAACCTATCCCCAAACTGAGTGACTTTAAAACAAAAAGTTTTTGGCCGATGATTTCATGCATCAGAAATCTAAGCAGTAATCTCCCCACGAGGCAGCTTGGCTTTGATCCACTTGGAGTGGCTGAGGCTGGAGGGGCTGCCTGGACCATGGCTTCACTGCACACGCAGGGCCTAGAGTTCGCCTTGGCATCTCTCCCCTGCAGGGTGTCTCACAGACTAGGAATCCAGGACGATCGCACTCATGACATCTCAACTCACTCCAAAAGACCCACGTGGAAGCGGTGAACGTTTTTGTGACCTAGATTTGAAAGTCAGAGAACGTTCCTGCTGCTACTTTCTATTCATCATGCGAGGCCCACACAGAGTCAGAGAAGTGAAAGAACAGACTCTGCCTCTTGTGAATCAGTGGCAGGCAACCGCTGGAGGGGAAGGCTCAAAGGCAGCTATCTTGGAGACAAGTAGAAAAGGAAGAATTGGAAGAATTGGAAGAATTTCCCAGAGGGTGAAAGGAGTGAAAGGATTTTTGAGACTCCAAACCAGAAACAAGTAGACTGAATCATCTTTGGTAAGAGGAGGGAGCTCCTATTATGACACTATAGTCCTCTATAAATCCCAAAGGCAATCCAAGATCTTTTTTCAGGATATTGCAAAGTCATGATGTTCTGCCTATTCATGTACCTGACACTGTGAAAAGTAGCTCGAGTTCTTAGGGGGGCACTTTATTAAGCCAAAGGATACCATGGAGGTTCACGGCTCAGCAGGTTAATACAGCTTGTTGGTCTCTTGAATCCTCTCATCTGAAATACATGCTAAGGAAATCTCAGGGTCAAAGTTCTCTCTTGCTATCTTTACCTGCCAATGTTTATGGACCATCAGCCACAACCTGGCAAATAAACATTGTGTCTTCTCAGATCTCTTGGAGACAAAGGGTAGTGGATGGTCCCTGGTGGTATGCTAACTACTCCAAACTACTCTAACTCCTGGTTATGTGACCTGGGGCAAATTATCTAAGCTGAGAAAAAACAAGTACCAACACCCCAAACCATCTCCAGCAGCTGTTATGAGAACAAAATGTAAGATGACATTTAGCAAGCTTTCAATAAAGAGCAGATATTTTTATTATTAAAACTGTGTACCTTCAAATGAGCTCTCCAGTTTGATCTTTGGGTAAGGTAAGAAGCAGAATTTTAGATCATTAATATCCAAAAGCCTGTGCTAGACCAGCCGGAAATTGTTATGACTCACTCTCCTAGTGCAAGAGTGGAATTTTACCTTGTGTGCCACAAAAGCTTTACGAGCTTCTCCAAGGGCTAGGTTACAAGGAGAAAGTACCTTGGGCACTTACATAAGATAATAAAGCTTGCTGAATCAGAGGTAAGAGAGGGACTTTGAGCATCTGTCTAGTTTGCCAATACCTAAGCCATCCTGGCATGTGAGAATCCATCCGTCTTGTGCAAATAGCTCATGGGTCTTCCAATTCCATCACCAGCCCCCTCCTCTCCCAGGCATGCTCTGGAGCCCAGTCTGGCCTGGTTACAGCCCTGGGCCTCCTTTCTGCCTGGGAGCAAATTTGAAACAATGGCATTTAGCAGTCTTTTGCCTTATTTTAACATGAGCTATGACAACAGAGTGCTTTGGCTAGTCCTTTGTAAATATCACAGGAGAAAGACATCCTTGGGCCAGTTTCAAGAATTCAGGGCTTTATGCTGGTGAGCAGTTATGCAGAACCGACATGATTCTTTGTTTTGGCTGCCAAATACCCATGGCTGGCTATAACCAGTGTTGGTTCCTCTACATTCCCTTTGCCCTTTATAGTATCCAGTTCCTGCGGTGAGAGTCATTTCTGCACGTGACCCTCTGAGACGCCCAGCCAGACATTACACGCTGGAGTCCAGATTAAATAGACCCTGACCTCAAAGCTCCACCCATGCCTACCCTGTCTCTTGCCCTTGCCATGGAAGTGTGAGGACTTAAGAGGACCCTGGAATCTTCCCTCCAACCAGGGCAGAACAAGCCCATCCCTCTGATGCCAACAAGGGTTTCCTGACCAATTCTTCCATTGTCGGGTTCTCCATTCCCCAGACTGCCTGAGCCTCGTTGCTGGTTTTTCTGGATCTTCTGGGGATTTTAATGGCTGAGCTTCTGTGCATGCTTAGTTGTTTTTGTCTCCCTCTCTCTCTTTTTTTTTTTCTCATTGTGGGAAGCAAAATAAAAAGAAACATGATTTTACCTCTTAGCCCAAAATTGTTCTTCCCAGACTGTCAGGAAAGGAGAGGGAAGTGATGGTGGGAGCGTGAGAGGTGATCAGTAAGGGTAGGTGACCACAGAGAGGAGCAGTGTGGCTGGCTGGCTGCTACCGTCAGCACACTGGTGACAGGTATCTGTCTGGGTGTCAGAAGTACCTGGTACACTAGGTGCATGTCTATTTCCCTATGTTCAAATTATTTTAATTCTATTGTATCTGTTATATAACTGAGGCTAAAAAATTAGAGGTCAGAATAAATATTTGATCATTTTAACAAACTTTTAAAATTGTTTGGGTTCCCTTAGTTTCACTACATTTCTTGGCTTTTAAAGAAGTTAGTATTGTTCCTCCTCTGAGCAAACACTTTAGGTATTTTTAAATTACCTTCTGTGAATTTTTAATCCCTCAGTACACTGTAAATGTGTGCACTGTGTGTATATTTGCATTTATATCTAACAAACAGCAGTGTCCCCTCCCCCACCATGTAACCAATTTTCATGCCTTGAGGGCTGTACCCACACCTTGTGCGAATAATATATGCCCTAGGACCAAATAAAACAAAGAGAAATGAGGGGAGAAGAGAATGCTGGTAGTGGAGTAGGGGGAAGTGAGACAGGTAGAGCAGAAGCTCAGAGCCACTTGCCACTGCAGGACACCAGAGAAGCCCAGCAGGACACTACAGAAGTCAGTGTCACAAAACTAAAAGTAGAAATTCCATTTGACCCTTGTATCCCCTCCTAAGTATTTTCCATTAGCCACCTTCCTCTATTCATGTTACCGTGATACACACATAGCCATGTTTACAGCAGCATAATTTACAATAGCTAAATCTTGGGAATGACCTGTCTGCCCATTAACAGATGAAAAGATAAAGAAAATAAGCTACTTACACACAATGGAGTACTACTCTGCCATAAAGCATGATAAATTTGAGGCATTCATAGGTAAATGGATACGCTTTGAGACTATAATGTTAATTGAAATGAAATGCACAAGCTTATGTATCATATGGTTTCTCTTATATAAGGAACCCCAAGTAAAAATAAAGAGTAAAATAAAAGATAGTTAGTAGTAAGTAGGGAGATCTTTTAAATGGGAAGAGGAATAAGACCAAGGAGGGATGGAAAGAGGTGAAGGAAATGGCATAAAATGGAAATAGAGTTTTTGTCAATGGGAAGGCCAACAAAAGTTGGAAGGAGCAGGGAGGGGTGGGGTAGGAGGCAAAAAGAGAATTAAGATGTGCTCTGTGCGCCAACTTCCCATTACAAATGTACCCATTAGGTACTGCAAAAAATATGCTAATAAAGAAGAAGAGAGCTAAGCAGAAGCCAAAAGAACAAAACCATCAGACCAAGGCGGGAAAATGATCCAACGCTCAAGTATGTGGCGGGCACTGTGTTAAAGTGCTTTACTTAAACCAACCCTAAAATGTCTTATTTAATCTTTTCATGATAATGTCATGATTCTAATAGAAAAATTAAGAGCCTATGTATTTCAACTTTCAATCTTCCTCCCTCTGTGAGCCAGAGAGCTGGGATTTCTAAGAACTTGCTCAAGGCCACGCTGGATGCTGCCTGAGCTACAGTGGGTACCTGGCTGTGAGGACGGGGTCAGAAAGGCTCCTTCTGGAGATGAGTAGGTTTGCGCCGAAATCTCCCACTGAGTGCCCGTCATGGCTGTGGTATGTGATGGAATTAATGTTGGGTGCAGCTTGCTGATGAGCTTTTCGTTTCTTTGATTCAAGAGCATTCAGAGTAAGCAGTTAACAAAAATAAATGTTTGGATGACACATTTTTAACTTGGCTTTCACTCTAGTTGATAGATAACCTTCTGTTTTCTCATTATTTCTGATTATTTTCCTTGCCTTAGCTAGAGGTTTCTTCATTGTTTTTTGCTTTTTGTTTTTTGGGGTAAAGTATTTTAAGTGGAGTAAACTCCATGAAAAGTCTTTCTAATCAAAGACATCTGGTTTTCATCTTGCTTGATCTGTAAATCTGGCAAAAGTGGTCCACGACAGCCTACTGTATGAGGCACACTTTGACAAGTCACAAAATCTGCCTTGATATTTCCAGGAAAGCCACTGGGCTAGGGGTCTTATTTGACTGTGGCACACAATCATCTTGGCTTCAAAATTTAACCTCAAAGCATTCATGCAAATTTGGAAAACCAGGGCAAGCTCCTGATTGCCAGAAACAAAATAATTCTGGTACACTTAAACAGAGAAGAGATTCACTAGAAGGTTATCTGGGAGCTCAAAGGATCAGTTGCAGGCCCAGAGATTTCAGATTTGACAATCAGAAACAAAGTGATCAGACTTAGAGCCCAAATTATTACATAGCTACTGGTTAAACACCTGCTACTGGGCACTGGGTACCATTATTGACCTGCATACTATGTCCAAAGGAGTGCATTCCAAAATATCCCTACATCTTTGAGTAAGTTGTTCCAGATTCAAAATTCCAGATGGAATTCTGCTATCCCTGGTGGGCCAAGTGTGGGTCACAAGCCAGACTCCAGTTGCCAAAGCCCAGAGAGAGCAAACGTGTGTTTAGATTTCCACAGTACTAAGCATGGCCAGGAGCAGGGCAAGGCACAAATTTGAAGGACGCCTTCAGTTTTTCAACAATGAACAATTTTCATAAAGAATACAATTTAAATATTTTAAAGATAGTCAATATGTTCAGTAAAATATTTCATGTAGGAACTAAAATTCACACATAACAAAAATACCACACCATGCAGTTTACAATTTGTTTCACTGCAACTTTTAAGTACATCAAAGAAAACAAAAAAACAAAAATCCCTGGTGTTCAAATAAAAAAATGAAATAAGTAACTATATTCTGGTTTCTTTGTTTAGAATGCAATCTCTGTGCTTTCATTGATGACTTTGAATCTGTTTAAATTCAGGCATTTATAACACCCCAGGCTAGGGGACACAAAACATGCTGAGGAGGGTATTGGGCTGATTCCAATATGTCACAAATTTAATTTGTAAAGGGACATCTGAGACCGAGTCCACTGATGTCAGCAGCAACAGTAATCACAGCATCAGAGCTTGCAGGGAGAAGTATTTTATCAATGACTTTATTTAAATGCTAGCACTTGATGATAACAAGCAGCAATGTGGAGTCAGTTTTATTATCATTTTAAATTCTTAACCCTTGCCTTTCCCTCTTTGGAGTCCT